>MJUU01006211.1:102258-125516 GCA_002080025.1 Modiolus philippinarum
AATCTCCGTATTAATTTACATCGTAATCACATAAAGAAAAAGGAATTAACGCAGGCAACGGCTGTCCATTTCAACAGCATAGGACATAGCTGGACAGACAGGCAAGTTGTCGCAATTGACCAAAATAAATCTTGGAATGAGACAAAGCGACAAGCAAAAGAGCGGTTCTGGATGCAAAAAATTAAATCCAGCTTGAATATTAAAACCTGAATTTTGAGATGATAAAATTCTAAAAGCAGCAGGAAATTTGTGTAAAAATTAAAAATAACACATTTTCCAATTCCAGATATTATTTCTTCCGGATTCACTACAATGTCTTCAATTATTGATTTTGTTAAATACTTTTAGATATACAGTAACTGACAAAGGTTTTTTCTTCATCTCCCTCCGGGCATTTATCTCGTATTACATTTGTGATAACCAGCGTCTACAATGTAGCTGTTGTTGTTTTGGTTAGACTTTTTTGTACATAGTTTTTGTTTGATTTAATTTTTTATTTTTATTGTGTTTTGAAAAAGGCCCGGATAGGGGCTGAAATATTAACTGTATTATTTGTGTACTGTTCACTTTTGTCTATTGTTTGATTATATTCTTCTCACAAAGTGTGTATCCTGTCGGATCCAGTACGTCGGGAATTTTGGTGTTGTTGCTTTGTTTATAGATGTTTTGTAATAGTTACGGCAACTGTATCTTTTGATCCACCTTAATTTCCCTTTTTATTGTTTAATTTATTTGTGTTTTTGATTTTCTTTCAAATTTTCAATACTTTAGCATTTTGAATTAAATATTTTTGACGTTCTCATTACAATGGATCACAAACAAATTTTCATCTCGTTGAAGAAAGATATCAAAAAGGTTTCGTCTCTAAAACATCATTATCATAATTACCAAACCTATCTTTATAACAATTCAATCCCTAAAGGTCTTCAGCTGAAAGCGACGCATAACATCGGTCATTCTTCATAGTATTTTAACTCCAAATGGAACACAACATTAGATGTTTGTTCTAAAAACCTTTTAAGTCTCTTAAGAGACAATTCATTATATCAAATTAAATTTCTCGAAAACAAAATTAACAAAACCAGAGACCTTTTAAAGAATGCATGTTCGCAAACTGAATTCTCCGCTTATTTGGGCAAATTATCACACTTTATTACTAAACACAAAACTAATTTGGAAGCAAAAAAGAGACGAAAATTTGAAAGAAATAACATCAAGCATGTTTTTCCATTCTATGTACCCCTTACAAACAACCAAGAACATAAAAAAAAACAGAAACAGACGTTTAAAGAGGAGAGAAATCAATAATGCAATTGAGAAATCTCCAGTTTTGAATTTATCTTCGACTCCTTTGTCTAAAGATGAAGAATCTCTGCTCTCTAAAGGACTTGGTTTTTGTCCGACACCAAGCCGACTTAATACCAACACACTCAGTGACGATATGCAATCTTTCTTCAGGCGGTTGCGATTAAAAGAATAGTTTTCTAATAGAAATGGAGAAGATGAAATCTCTGAGCATTCTGATTCAGAAGACTTTAGTATATTTAGAAAAAAGAGTACCTGGACACCCAAGTGCAGTAAGTCAAAAGCCTTGGAATCATACATCGAAGCTGTCCAAGAAGAAGTGGAACGTCAACTACCACGCCAAAGACCCCCAATTTCTAATCTGTCGAAATGTGAAAAAGAAGCCCTGCACAATCTTGAAAAAAAGAGAGGACATCGTCATCAAAAAAGCGGATAAGGGGTCCACAGTAGTCGTTATGAACACCGACGACTACATTAGCGAAGCTAACCGCCAGCTTTCCCAACCTGCATTTTATAAAAAAATTAAAAATAATCCAACTAAGAAATACAGCGAAGAAATAACATCAGCACTGCGATCCATGCTGGATAATGAAGAACTAGATAAAGAAACATTTGATGGCCTTCTCCCTGAAAATCCTAGAGCTGGCTTATTCTATCTTTTATCAAAAATTCATAAGGAAGGGATCCCAGGGCGCCCCATTGTAAATTGTATTGGCCATTCACATTTTTTGGACCTCCAGCTTAAACCCTTTGTTGAATATCTCCCTTCCTTTGTCAAAGACACTGCAGACTATATAAATAAAACACCATCTGAAAATCTCCCTCCTCACACTTTACTGGTAACTTTAGGTGTGGTATCTCTTTATACTAACATCCCCCATGAAGAGGGAATAAACGCATGCCGAAAAGTTTGGGATACTAGGCCTATTCAATCACCATCAACAGAGTCCTTAGTTAATCTTCTGAGTCTTGTGTTAAAACGTAACAACTTTGTTTTTAACAACGAAAATTTTCTTCAAGTTAATGGGACTGCAATGGGCACGCGAGTAGCTCCATCTTACGCTAATATATTCATGGGCGATTTAGAAAAGCGTATGCTCCAGGAAGCACCTTTCAAGCCTTATAGTTGGCTCCGTTTCATTGACGACATTGAGATGAAATGGACAGATACAAGACAGCACCTTGATGAATTTATGGAATTTATAAACAATTATCATCCATCAATTAAATTCACTGCCAACATATCGGAAATTTCAAATGCATTCCTCGACACTAATTTAACGCTTGCCGACGGAAAAATCAGCTTTGATCTGCACTCAAAACCGACCGATACACACGCATATCTGCTACCAAGCAGTTGTCATCCAAGACACTGTATCGACGCAATTCCATATAGTCTCTCCATCAGACTACGTCGGATATGCTCAGATGAGCAAACTTTGAACAATAGGAGCAGAGAACTTAAAGACCATCTAGTTAAAAGGGGTTACAAAGCACACAAAGTGCAAAAAACAATTGAAAAGGTTTCAACTTTAGAACGAAAACAGTTGTTACAATACCGAAATAAAAAGAAAAGGAACTCTCGAATCCCATTTGTTACGACTTTCCATCCACAACTTCCAAATTTGTCAGCTATTACACGTGAATGCATGCCAGCCTTGCATGCGTCACCTAAAATGAAAGCCCTTTTCCCAGAACCACCACTTATATCTTTTCGCAGGCCCAAGGACTTGAAGGATATGCTCGTTAAGGCTAAACTAAAATCCCCTGTAATAGGACAATTTAAGACCTGTCCAGACAAACGGTGTCTTAAGTGCAAATACAGTCTTACAACATCGACATTTGAGAGCACAGCAACTGGCGAGAAATTCAAAATTTTCGGCAATTTGTCCTGTAAATCCGAAAATGTGATATATATGATTACGTGTGCGGTATGTCAACAGCAATATATTGATGAAACAAAAAATTCACTAAATCTCCGTATTAATTTACATCGTAATCACTTAAAGAAAAAGGAATTAACACAGGCAACGGCTGTCCATTTCAACAGCATAGGACATAGCTGGACAGACATGCAAGTTGTCGCAATTGACCAAAATAAATCTTGGAATGAGACAAAGCGACAAGCAAAAAAGCGGTTCTGGATGCAAAAAATTAAATCCAGCTTGAATATTAAAACCTGAATTTTGAAATGATTAAATTCTAAAAGCAGCAAGAAATTTGTGTAAAAATTAAAAATAACACATTTTCGAATTACAGATATTATTTCTCCCGGATTCACTACAATGTCTTCAATTATTGATTTTGTTAAATACTTTTAGATATACAGTAACTGACAAAAGTTTTTTCTTCATCTCCCTCCGGGCATTCATCTCGCATTACATTTGTGATAACCAGCGTCTACAATGTAGCTGTTGTTGTTTTGGTTAGACTTTTTTGTACATAGTTTTTGTTTGATTTTATTTTTTATTTTTATTGTGTTTTGAAAAAGGCCCGGATAGGGGCTGAAATATTAACTGTATTATTTGTGTACTGTTCACTTTTGTCTATTGTTTGATTTTATATATATATATAAAATAAAACGCTAAAACTGCTTGGGGCTTTCGGCCGCGCTACTGGCCTTCATCAGCATGTTTACTATTTGTATATGACGTAACAATGGGTAAATCAAACAATATGAACAGTGACGTTACAAATGCATTGAGGAATATGGAGGAGTGAGACAACTAAAACAACAAAATACACGGAGAATACAGAAAAGTTAAGTAAGGGAGGATACTAAAAGTTGAAAATATATAAATAAAGGTTATTTATAGAAAGAAAAACAAGGAAGTAATAAGACGACAAATAAAAGAAACTAAAATAATAAATAGAATAGAGAGATAAAGAAAGAAACGTGTTAGAAAGTAGATACAAAAGATACTATGAATTATTGTTCTTTAATGTTAATGTCGTGAGGTTTGAATGTTTGTAGTTTTTAAATCCAAAGTTTTTCCCTCGTTTTTCGATATTCGTCTGTTCCGAAAACCTTCTCAATTTTCGGAACAGATGTATATCGAAAAACGTCTTGTACAAATAGTAAACATGCTGATGAAGGCCAGTAGCGCTGCCGAAAGCTCCCAGCAGTTTTAGCGTTTTATTATGATTAATCCTAAGAAGGACAGCGATTATATATATATATTGTTTTATTTGTCTTTGGTCTTACCATTGATGTATTATATTGACATATATGAACTCAAAAAAAATTAACTCTGTCCATCCCACTGATATTCTTTAAATATGAAAGCCGCCGACTCAGTTCAGTAAGTAGGCGCTAACTCCTTTGTGACAGATCTGCGAAACCGCCACAAACACAAAATTTCTTGATTTGAGAGGGATTTTCTCAAATTTCAAATGAAAATGGAAAGCATTTTCCCATAATCAAAAAAAAAAATCATATATTCTTATTCTACGGAAAATCGGGATCACGAATATAACTCTTATGAATTTTTAAAAAATATTTAATGGGTAATGGGGTACACATCTTCAAATCAAATTGAAAGCAATTTCTCATTTTCTGATAATGTTTAAAATTATATCATTAGAAAGGTAATAAACTGTATCTTATAATCTTGAGATATTAATTAATGCATTTCTGATAATTGAACATTTCAGACACCTATGGCACGCGATAGTAACAAAAATGCGGTATACCTAGTATTTCGAACGAAAACTAGGGGTTTTCGTGCGAAATACTAGGTATACCGCACGTTAACTAGGGGTTTCCGATCGGTATACATAGTATTTCGCCAAAAACCCTAGTTTTCGTTCGAAATACTAGGTATACCGCATTTTTGTTACTATCGCGTGCCATACCGATCGGTATCGAAAATTCGAGTTTAAACCAAAAACGCTATTCATAGTTTTAGCCAATGAGAAGCGAGAAACGGAAATCGCTATTTGATATTTAACGTTCGTCCAATCAGAAACGGAAAACGGTATTCAGGGTTTAATTAAACCAATCAAAATCGTTTATTCTGTTTATCGCTTATAATTCTCTATTTTTTATTAAAATTTTCGTATCTTTTATTTGTTTCATATATTTTGATATTACAAATTAATTATCAAATAGAGTTGTGCCTGTGACACTTTTAGGTGCGAATGGATATCAGATTCGCGGGTCATGGAAGGATATTCGATCTCGACTGTCTGTATTCACCTTCACCAGTTAAAAGTTGTGAATATCGCAGTTTAAGACTTTGTTTTAAAAAAAATTCCATTTAACTTATCTCTAGAGCAAAGATTTTTATTTTCATATAACTTGATGTGTACTCGGTTTCGAAATTAAAAAAATCATGAAATTTGGTAAGAAAAATAAATATTTTGATAAGTAGTCGAAAAAACAAAAACTCAGTCTTATAAATGATCAAAACAATTCAGTGTTTTAAAACTTTTACTTCATCATATTATCCTTTCCAAAGAATTTTTTAATTCGCAAAGTTATAATTTGATGGATTTTAGCATTTAAGAGGTATGAAAAGTATAATTTTAAGTATCCGGTTTAAACTTACTATTTAAAAATGAAGTAAGCAATAAAGTGCTTTGAAAATTTTACTTCATTATATGCTCTCGAAAGAGTTTGATATGTTGCAAAATAAAAAAAAATCATCAAATTTAGCAAAGAATAGATTTTTAATCAGTGGTTAAAACTCAGTCTTTAAAAATGACAAAAAAAATTAAGTGTTTTGAAAATTTTACATCATAATTTCCTTTCAAAGGAGTTTTATAATTCGCTAAGCAAAAACTTGGTGAATTTTAGCACTAAAAAGGTTAAAAAGTAAAATTTTTAGTCTGCGGTGTAAACTAACTCTTCAAAAATTAAAAAAAGTTAAGTGTTTTGAAAATTTTACATCATTATATAATTGCATAGGAGTTTGATAGGTTGCGAAATAAAAATTCTTCAAATTTAACATGGAAAAAGTATGATTTTAAATCAGCAGTTTAAACTCAGTCTTTAAAAATGACAAAAAAAATTCAGTGTTATGAAAATTTTAAATCATAATATCCTTTCGAAAGGAGTTTTATAATTCGCAAAGCAAAAACTTCATGAATTTTAGCATTAAAAAGATAGAAAAGCAAAATTTTTAGTCTGCAGTTTATACTAACTCTTTTAAAATGTGAAAAAAAGTTAAGCGTTTTGAAAATTTTACTTCATTAAATCCTTGCGAAGGCATTTGATATGTTGCGAAATACAAAAATCATCAAATTTAGAATATAATAGGTATGAAAAGTAAGATTTTGAAGCAGTGGTTCAAGCTCAGTCTTTAAAAATGACATAAAAATCTCAGTGTTTTGAAAATTTTACATCATAATGTCCTCTCGAAGGAGTTTTATAATTCACGTAGCAAAAACTTGATTAATTTTAGTATTAAAAAGGTATGAAAAGTAAAATTTTTAGTCTGCGGTGTAAACTTACTCTTGAAAAATGTCAAAAAAAGTTAAGTGTTTTGAAAATTTTACATCATTATATCATTGCGTAGGAGTTTGATAGGTTGTGAAATAAAAAAATTCTTGAAATTTAACATGGAATAGGTATGAAAAGTATGAATTTTAATCAGCAGTTTAAACTCAGTCTTTAAAAATGACCAAAAAAAATCAGTGTTATGAAAATTTTACATCATAATATCCTTTCGAAAGGAGTTTTATAATTCGCAAAGCAAAAACTTCATGAATTTTAACACCGTCCCCGTATATTTCCATATCAAAATCTTACCTAGCGACATTTTTATCTTTAACTGCTTTTCGGTGATTTATTCTCCGGAATCGGAAAACAAGACCGACGATTCCTCTCTCCATAACATAAAAAGCGTACAAGTATGTAAAACAATTATATGTGCCTTGACGAAAAGGCCTATTTGTTATTTTTCTCAATTTCTTCTGGACTTAGAATATGGTGTAATACAATAAATATTCTGCTATTCATTACTTTTTGCTGACAAAGACAATGAAAACCTTGTATGATACAAAAGTTTAAGATTAAAAGACCGATTCATCAAAGACTTGCCTTACAAAAACAAATTGAAATAATGATCAAGATTTTCAAAAAGAGGGGGGGGGGGATTTTATAAATAGACTATTTAATCTTGGTGACAGTAAAAATAAATATTCCAATCCTACTTGTCATAAGAATAAATAATTGAATTTTGTTTGGTGGAAAATACAAATAAAAAAAAATGATGTGCCATTTGGTGAAAATAATTTGACAGGATTTTCCTACTTAAACAAACTGAATCCCGTAATCCCGAAAAATGTGCAGGTTCCCAAAGTACGGATAATAATTACAAATGACGAGAGGTAAATTAAAAAAAAGCTACTCAGTTTTAAAAAGGGAGGATAGGCATTATTTGTTTTACTAATTTGCATTGGGAAAAGAACTGAATTGATCCCGAAACACCCTGTTTATGTTACAACATCGATGAACGCGCTCATCAAATCTGCTAACTGATTCCGGACGCACTGTATTTTGGAAATAAATTTTGGGATACAACTTGACACACACTATTGTACTTATGATTACTGTATAAACATACACATGAATATAAACCAAATCATTACAATCTTGCAAAAATATGCTTCTGTTTACATTTTGTAGTCCTTGAAAATGTTGATGACGATCTCGCCTTTTGTAAATGTGTAAAAACTGAGGACTTTTTAACTTTTATTTCGATATATTTCTGTTAAGTATGTTAAACCATTTTGACACGCATAAATGTTTTAGGGAATAACTACCCTAGTAAATGGCCAAGGTAAAGCTCAGCTTAGATGTCGTTTCCGAAATTGGAAAATAAAAAAACAAGTTTATCGCACCAAGAAAAAAACTAAAAAATGCGCCTGGGAAAATTTTCATAACTGAAGACCTTACTCAGTACCGTAGGAATATTATAAGTCATCTGTCCCAGGCAAAGTTCAATGGTTATGTTCATTCGTATTGGACAAATGATGGTAGAATTTTTTTCAAACTTTTGCACGACAGTAGCAAAATCTTAATGAACTGTACTCTTATATCCCTAGATAAATGTAAAAAAAAAGTAATTGCTACAGTTGGCGTTGTACAGAACATGAGCAGAGAATAAATTTATGATTTGTTAATTAAACTCGAATACTGTATATATATATTTGCATAAGATGTGACGGTGTGGTGTTGGTGGAGCCATTTTATCAGGTTTGGGCCACTGTGGGGACACCCGGATAGCTTGAAGAAAGTGCCAAATTTGCTCCTGTCCGTGTGTCTTCATACTGACCCATCCTGGTGGAATGGCTTTCTCAGGCTTGCATTGTCCTACATGTAATTTTTCATTCCAGTTGTTTATTTATAATTTGTTTATTTATCTATAATTTGTGATATATTAAAAGATATTACTTACTTACTTATTAACTTAAAAAAAAATTGTGCAGTACACAACCAGCCAAAGATTGCCCTACTTGAGTTTACATATTAACATAATTTTTCACGTCATAACTATCTAGTCACCACCCACGAATGTTACGGATCATTAATTGGTCTTAAACTGGTACAGGCTTACCTTAGGTAATGCATTTACAGTTGACGTCACAACTATCTAATGTTATGGTTCAATAATTGGTTTTAAACTGGTACAAATTTGCCGTAGGCAATACATTTGTAAACGGTGAACTCGTTAATTTTTCCAATACACAAAATTACTTACTTTTGCTTTAGCATATGGCGTTATGGTAATTATGATATTTTATTAGTTAGCAAAATTCATATCATCTAAATATTTAAAGGGTATTTTTAATGTATATACAGTCAAACAATTGAGTACAATTATTGATTATTCTTTGTATCTTCTTGATTTCTCTATCTTTGTTACATTTTATCTGCAACAGAAATGTCATCTATTTCTATTTGTATACTTGTTTTCTAAATCCCAGTTGTATTTTGCTTACCATCGATTTATTGTTTTTGGAATTTACATTCGAAAATGGTTGATTTTATGACCCACAGAATTACAACTGGGCTATTCTATTGTAAAACCCACGGTTGTTCAAAACATTGGACAAAGGTTTTTGTTGTTCATACTAGATGCAGTATCAATCCTTAAACTTTCATTACAATCTACATCAGCTGTTGTGTCTTTATGTTTTTTACAGGCTTATGCTAGAAATACAAGTATTGTATTTTTGATTCTTCTTTTGTTAATAGTGTGTGGAGATGTTGAGTTAAATCCGGGGCCTGACTCTGATACGCATAAAAATTATTTGACTGTATTTCATATAAATATACGAAGTTTGAGGAATAAATTAAACGCCTTAGAAGACATTGCTTCGGAATATGATGTCGTTTGTGTTACAGAAAGACACCTAGATGCAAATGTAAAAACGAACGATATTTGTATTCCAGGTTTTTCGCAACCATATCGAGTTGACAGAAATTACTCAGGTGGCGGTGTACTATTGCACTTAGCAAATCATTTAAGTGCAAATAGAGTTCCGGACTTTGAGTTTGCCAGTGGTGAAAATATATGGCTGCGATTATCATTTCCTAATTTTAATTTGCACATATGTACCACATATAGGTCTCCAACAAGTACTGATCAATATTGGTCTGATCTTCAGAATTCAATTGAAAAAGCAATCGATATCTCGCCATATCTATGTATCGTTGGCGATCTGAATGTTGATCTATCATAAATTAATTGACATAATGAACAGATTTGCTCTTAATAATGTAATAAATGAACCAAACCGGATTTATACCACAAGAGCAAGTTTATTAGACGTGGTTCTATTGACTGATTCGTGTAATTGTTCGGAATCTTTGGTTGTTTTTGTTGAAAACGATGTAAGTGATCATCACGGCACCGTCGTTAGTATTGATATTCCCATTAATATTAAACGTTGTTATACCCGTGAGGTATGGAATTATAAACAAGCTGATTTTGAACGATTTAATCTTTTAATAGATGAATACAACTGGGAAGTTGTATTTCAAAATTGTAATAACGTAAATGAGGCATGTCAGTTATTTACAACCAAGTATCTTGAATTTGCCAAGATTTGTATTCCCTTAAAGACTGTAACAATTCGACCTAACGACAAACCATGGTTTAATTCGGAGCTTCGACACGAAATTAAACGACGTGACGGACTACATAAAATAATGAAACGAACGAATAAATATGATGACATTGTAAAATTTAAAAGACAAAGAAATAAGGTAAATAACATGAAAAAATATGCTCGAACCGCTTTTTTTGAAGACGTTAATGGACTCATTGACAGGTACTCAAAATCAGATTCAAAAGCATACTGGAAATTAATTAAACAATTAACAAATTCTAATCAATGTGTAGAAATCACCCCTTTAATGGATATTGAAAATGATTCTCTTGTTTACACCGACCTTGATAAAGCAGAACTATTAAACGATTTTTTTGTTCAATATCTGACTTAGATGATGACAACACCAGCCCACCCGTTTTTATACCAAGGACAAACGAACGACTGACAAATATGTTTATTACACATAACGATGTATTAGATATAATTAGAATATTGATTAGGAAAGGCATCTGGTTTAGATTCTGTTAGCCACCATATGTTGAAATATAAAGCTGTGTGTAGACCTCTACAACTTTTATTCAATTTTTCTCTTGAATCAGGAATTTTCCCCGAAAACTGGAAAACTGCTGTTGTTATACCTCTATTTAAATCGGGTGAAAACAATTTCCATCAAATTTTCGACCAATAGCACTTTTTTTATACCAACTGTGTTGTGGTGCTTATCACTACTTTCTAGAATGTTCGCTTTATAACAATATCCGACAAAACTTGTTTCTAATAGTAAGAATATATGGAATATTGACCTTGATATGATTCTTTTTGGAAATGCAAATCTTACCTTTGATCAAAATGCTGATATTTTTAGAGCAGTCCAATGTTATATTTACAATATTCATAGATTTGATTGATTGTTGCAGATTCTTCTTATCCTCTCCTTCCTATTTTTCCTTCTCTTTTCTATTTTATTCAACCAATATTGTTATTGTTATCGTTTGATATCATTAAATTAAATATCAAAAATGTACTGACATTGTGAAAATAGTTTAAGTGAGAATTATGTTTTGTGTACATGATATTTAACTATTACCTTTTGTTACCTTTCTATTTGTATCTATATTGCTGCTATATTGTATAATATTTGTTATGTTGTAAATTGTAGGGAGAGGGCTTTAAATAATGTTGTTATAACTTGTGCCCGATCCCTTTGCTTTATTTGCAATAAAATATGTTTAATTCTAATTCTACCCTAGTAAATCAATATTTTGAAATGAAAGGTAACCTTGTAAGATTTCTCTCGATAAAAATCCCTCACGATGGTGTTACCAGGTCCATCACGATCTCTTTTCAAGGGTTAACCGCCGTTACAATTCCCTCACGACCATTTTATCGGCGTTACAGCCTTGACATGGGTTTAAATATGATTTTTTTTTTTTGGCAACTGACGATTTTCAAATTCATGGAATAAACAGATTCACAAATTTCAGTATAATTCACAGACTCGAGTTATAAATATATTTATTTATTTACTAGGAACAAGCGACATTTTTGCGAATTTTAGAGTACATCAGTTCTTTCTATTATGTAGTTGTTCCAGTTAATGACCCGCGTTGTTATGAACATGCTTTTGTCATTTTGTAAAGAAAAATATCAGTGGACCCTTTACCAAAAATAAGCGTGAACAAATTTAAGTGTTTATCACATACTTGTATAGGCTATGACGAAACAATCGCATTGGCATGATCGTGTTGAAAAATATTGCTAAGCAATTTATTTACAATTTTCAGCACAAATCTGCTTACATTTAATGCTAGGAGATACATTCCTATTAATGTAAGTGAGTCATGCCAGGAAAAAGTAAAAATCGCTAATGCCAAATCCGGAAAGACGTGAATCTAGCTGAAAATGTCCGCTTTCAGTTAGGATACTGACATATCATATCATTCAGTGATGTCAATGATGTTATGGTGATGTCCATAAAATATTCCTTTAATATTTGATTATTAATAGAACATACATCGTCTGTATAGCGAAAGATGAAGGAAAAGGACTGGGCTAAATGTTTTTTGTTTTCTTTGTCTAAGCCCCTGTCAACACTTGGCCTCAAACAATTAAAGGAAAAGGTCAGCTAAAAAATGTCCACTGTTAGTTCCCAAAAGAATCCCTTTTGTCTGTTGGAAAGCGCGACGTCAGTCTCGGTGTACTTCTTATTTGAATTAGTGTGGTTCTTAACAAAAAAGTTGCATCTACGTTCTCAATTTTTGAATGCAGGAACATTCGTGTATTAGATACATTGTTTGTATTTTATTTCTATTAATGACTTACTGCTATAAAAAAAATTGATTGATAAATATTTGAAAATAATTTATTTACAGTAACTTTGGTATTTTTTATTTTATTTATATTTTATGACTTCATAAATTCCCAGTGGTTGTTTGTATGTTGTGATTGTCTTGTTTTTTTTGTGTCGGGCTACGGATGACAACAATTGTAAATTAAAACACTTCGCTAGTTAATTTCAACTTTCTCTGTAGACATAGAGAAAACATTATTAAAAGACACGGATGTAGCGTTGTTCTGTCACTGAACAGAAGTTCCATCATAACACTTGATCTAAAAGGAAAAAAAAATAGTATGGAGTATTTCTTCCAACTGAATAAGTATTACATATTTGTTCCTAACGGAATACGTGTTATATAGCAATTGTTCCAAAACGAAGAAATATTATGGAAATGTTTATAATGATATTTCTTCCAAAGGAACTATCGGTATTTTGTTATTTGTTAGCGGGACAAATGTAGGTTGACAGTTCTACATCTAGCAATGCATTCTGCTCAAACCGGTGCTAGGGACAGTATTGAACTTACTAGTAGTATAGTGTTTGATCAAAGCTCATTTTTGAAGGTTCATAGTATTTTCAAGACGAAAATCCACAATAAAAGCATAGTTCCATAGCTTGGTTTTACCATTAATTTGTACATAATTTGTGTTATGTTCATTTGCTCCATAGCCTTCAATTGTTTATATGATTACGAAAAATAAAGATTCGTTGCAATCAAGAAATAATTAATACATATATTTGCAGATTCCCTAATATTTGACATGTATCAACTTATAGTAACTCTCTCTTCACTACTGGTACTGTCTACATGTTATCAGAAAGTAAGTATTTAAAAACAAAATGATAATACTCAATTATTAAAAGTAAAGATGACAGGAAACACCTAATATGACCGATAAAACAACAAGAAACCAAAATCCACAAGGGAACTGCACACAAAAAAAGCGCAAATAAAAGACAAAAGATAAAAGTAAAAGTAAAAACTCGGGATGGCTGTACTTGGTACCGGCACTACAAAAAAAAAAACGGTTAAACCGAGGTACTCAAACCTACTCTTTATCTATCATATTTTTCCTTATGGTATAGTAAACATACGAATTAACCTAAAACAGGTAGACTACTAAATCAAAACCTGAGATACAGTTTCAAAACTTACGTTTAAAAAGCCACAAAACAACAAAAAACATCATGACATTTAATGTTGCACTTGATTGTTAGACTGTTGTCATTTAGCGATGTCCAAAGAATGTTAATATAAAATCAAACTCTTGTATTACAGGAGAAAGTTTATACATAAACGAATCATTTTACCATCCTTATCAGTACATGTACATGTTATTCTGAAAATAAGTGTATAGGGTTTGCAACCAATGATTGAATTATGCCAAATTTTCTTGCAGTTGACTCATTGATTTCCTTGTTGTTAGTGATATGTTGTGATCGTCTTCTATCTGGTTTTTGTCGAGTAAACGAATGACAATAATTGTAAAAACTCCTTGTCACTTGATTTTAACTTGATGACAATCCCCTATCCACGAAGTTAAAAAAAAACTCAGCGGGAAGTTTTGAGTTTGATTTTTCTTCCGTAGTGCGACACTATTTTTCGTGCAGACTAGACTCTTTGAGCTAGACGGCAGATTAGCGGCCAGCACTCCTTTCTTTCTAAATTCCGTTTTGTTTAATTCTTTTTTTTTTCAAAAGTTGTCTTGTAGTTAATAGTCTACCTTTATTGAGTTTTATACTAAAGGGAAATAGGAACGGTTTAACGGTTTAACCTAAAAACTGGCTTCTGCTAGTGCAGGTACCAAGTCCAGCTATCCCGAGTTCTTATCGTTGTTAGTCATTCATTTGCGCTTTTTAGTAAACTTTCCTTGTTGATTGTGGCCTCTAATTGTAATTTTCGGCAATTGTAGCTGTTAATTGTTATCTTCCTTGTTTAACTTTCTCTAGAACAAGTGTATGAAGAATATAATTTTTCCAAATTTTGGTATTTTAAGATATACATCGTAAATGAACTTTTAACATTTATGATGCAATAAAGAGAGGTCTGGGGATAAATACTCTTTAACATACTAGTATTGAATTATATTGATTGATACTAAAATGCCGCAACAGGCAAATGCTCGTTTTGAGAGTTTATGTATTCGTAGTCAGATTCAGTTCATTTTGTCCTTTAAAAAGAAGTAAAAAACACATTTCTTCCAAACAAATTGGCGAATAATCCCTTATATATTATAACAGACAAATCAGTAGTCTGCAATATACAATACAGTAATCAGTAATCTTAACTGTTCAAGTTGCTGTTTACTCTTTTACATGTTCTTTGTTTCATAAGTTTCCAAAATTTAGTAAAATCTGGATAAAATCTATGGATAATAAGAATAGTTCAGACGACTGTGCTTCTGATCTGCAAAATGTTTATTTCAAGATTTAGAATGAGTTCAAGTTGTAGGTTACGTAGTATGCTGTATAAACCAATTGAATTCATCGTATGCAAAATAGAATGTCTTTTAGCAAAGGTTTAACTAACTTTCTGTGTTTTCTATCTGGAATGAAAGTTGTATGCTTGCAGAAAATCATTTTCAGGACTGATGTATCAGAACTATATATCCTTTCATTTTTGGATTTTAATAACCACCTGGTCGCCCTGTTAGTAGACCAGATCGCCTAGAACTTTGTTGTTTTCCCGAAAATCTTCATTTGCAAATTGTATTACCCATTAGAGGTTTTAATTCTTTTCATCAAAACAAAGAATATTTCCCTTTTGCAAAGCGTTGCTCATTGACTTTATGAGCATTTTTTTAAAGTATTCTAAAAATATCATTTCAAATATTTCATGTGTTTTGTTGATTTATGATTTATATACACGAAAGTTGTATAAACTTGAAAGTCGAAATCTGTAATTTGTTATTTCAAAACAAATTAAATTTTTAAGGACAATTGCAACATCGAAAAACCAAAGAAACAAAGACATAACATGAGTACGGTAGAGAACGAAAACTGAAGTCACACACACATATACAGATGAACAATATGGACCCAATAAAAAAACCACATGTGAGATCAGGTGCACTAGTTGAGTAAGTATCCCCTGCTTCTTATAAAACACTCACCATGATGAACATGTCGGATCCGGTAGTGGAAACAATAATTGAGCTTTTAAAGGGAAATTCTGTTGTCATCTGGGAAACATATATGTCCACATGGTGGTGATGTCGACCGTAAAACTCCTGGAGTGATGAATTAAAGTTATGGGTAGCTTACCCTTGTTTAAGTAGCCTACTTGTGAGTAAAGGGATTTATCAAGGAAGTCACGGTATCGATATCAGGCCCTTGAGTAGCGAATGAGCTAGGAGATGTAAACTCCATATGTCGGCGCTGTTGGAATATTGCTATAAAGAAAGGAAAGTTGACTATTGGAAAAGTGAACTCATTGCGTTTGTCATATATCTTAGTTTGAAGTTTACCTCTGGTGTCAATTACAGGATGAAGGTCAAGGAATGAGGCCGATGTGGAAGTGTCTGTGGTATCCTTTATTTTGAGCTCTTTCAGACAGATCAGATAAAAAAAATCACCAAAGCGAGGGTTTTTTAGTGACAATATAGCTATATAACGGAAGCTAAAATTGAAGGATTGGGCTAGTGTTTTTAGTTTTATTTTGAAAAAGCTCTTCGATAAAGTCAGCCTCATAAGAGTGGAGAAAAAGATCACTAGGGGAGGTGCAGAGTTTGTACTCACTGGAATTCTGATAGTCTGTTTGAAAACATGTCCTTCAAACTGGACAAATATATTGTCGATCCGAAACTATTAAAATTGTAATCACTTCTACTTTTGTATATTTTTTCTCCGATTTGTAGTCATTTTTCACAACCTAAGCTTGTTCTCTATCTACAACAATGTACCTATATATATTCTTTCACCTTTTTACGGGAGAAAAATCTTTGAATTAAATTTCATTCGAGATTTTAGTTGTTCATGAGGAATGGTAGTATAAAGTGTGGAGAAGTGTGTCAAGTTTGGGTTGTTCAATATCCACATTTCATTTACACAACGCCTTGAAAAGCTATTATCACAATATTTTTGAAGGCTCTCTCTAACAACTAACAAGATATATATATGATCGGGACAAACAGTTACTTGGTTATTTTGTTATTTATTACCACTGGCCCGATGCCTCTGCTGGAGGGTATTCACCAACCCAGTACTCAGTACCTCGATGCTGACCCGAAAACCGATTGTATTGAAACTTACAATATATAAATTTTGCACAATTTTGTTAAAAACTAAGGAATATCTCCCTCACGCATAGCTCTGTCCTTAGCTGAATTTTGGATTTTCTATTTAGATCCTTTTGGTTATTTGATCTCTATCAGCTTTTACAGTTTTTTTTTTCGGTTAATGGGCTTCCAAATGTTTTGGTTTTATCCGCACTGATGAGACATAAGTTGTCGAAATGCTCATAAACAGAAAATAAATTAACAGTTACTTCGGTATTTTGTTACTTAACACATTTTGATCACCCTTAAATGCAGTTATTGAAGTATTTTCTAGAGATGCTTTATACTGAGAATTCAATTTAGTTAGTGGTAAAGAATACAGTTTTGTACGAATGTGGGAAAGTGAAATCTTATGAAGCAGCGTTTCTCTAAGCTCTGCCCCTCTTTGTGTATACTACATAAATACTATCGTTGGAATCTAATTCAGTAAGAAAATCTTATATAATGCTTTAATTTATTCTAATAGGAACATATAAAATAAGAAATTGCTGACAGAAATTAAACGAAACTAAAAAGACACATACGGAAGAATCTCAGCACTATAGACATACTTATTAATTTAAATATTTTTTTAACTATGATTTCGCAAACTTGGATTTTATTGGGGACTAACAGCCTCAAATAACGCACTTGTATTTGTTTTACTCTTAGTACTACTTAAAATACTATTTATAAGTTTATTTCACTTTTCTGCCATTTTTTCTTAAAATTGATTTGCAGTGTGAATGATTTTTCTGTTTGAATTCAGACATATCATCTCCTCAAGATAGATGGTGACCGACGAATCCCACTAGATATTTTTCATGACACTGATGCAAACAGTGTTACTATTACTGTTGGTGATGTTTCAAAGTACAAGAATTGTATTTCAACCGTCAATTTCCATGACTTTGTAACGGTAAATATAAACTTAAAAATATTGGCAATATGTACATTTCAATTTCCCCTCAAAAGGTAATAAAATAATAAATATTGTAGAAGATTTGAAGAACTGACATATTGATGATGGAACGATGGCACAAAAAAATCTGTAGTAGAAGCTTTTTTATTCTATACAGATTTTGTTAAACAAACCTGTTACATTCCCTCTACAAACTACAGTTTTCATTTGTAGAGTACCCTTATTTATCTGGATGTCAGAGGAGGGGGTTAAAATCCTTAGCTATGTTCTTGATAGAAAATAACTAAATACCGAAGTTACTGTTAATTTATTTTCTGCATATGCGCATTTCGACAACTTATGTCTCTTCAGTGCAGATAAAATCTAAACGTTTGGAAGACCATAAAATCAAACACATTAAAAAACTGATAGAGAACAAGTACCCAAAATGATCTAAATGAAAAGCCAAAATCAGCTAAGGACAGAGCTTTGCATGAGGGAGATACTCCTTAGTTTTCAACAAAATTTACAAAAATTTAGATATTGCAAGGTTTGAACTAAAATCGGCTTTCGGGTCAGCAATGAAGTACTGACTACCGGGCTGGTGAATACCATCGGGGACTAACAGTCCACCAGCAGAAATGACTCTGCTTTCGAACAATCGCTGTTGTGACATATATGGCAACACCGCCTGCACTTCGGCCAGTGCCTTATATCACTCGGCCACCTTGGCTATATAAAATGTATCTTTCGGTAACCGGGTGATACCTCCTCTTAGGTTAAATCTAGGGTTGCAATGACGTACATGATATATAAGAGTTCAGTGAAGATCAGCTGCGATGAAGTATCGTATACAGCAGACAGGATTCCATGTCTTTCCACAAAGATTGCCGCCACACAAAATTATATGTATTTTGTATTGTTGTCTGAAGTATGTGACAACTCTTCATTCTATAACTTTCCAGTGAATAATATCGCGATACATTACACTGGGCTTGATTCACTGGCTTCGTCTGTGAATCAAGCCTAGTATAATGTCTCACGATATTATATTGATAAATTGTTTTATATTTACGTCTTATGATCAACTAAACATGGTTAGATCTGCACATTTGTGTCAGCAAAGTTTTGGTAGTTATACACAACAGCTAGTTGATTTGTGTACATAATTGTATACAAGTCCAAGAAAAATTCCAACACAAGAAGAATTTTCGATTTATGTTCACTCGTACTTTCATGTCTCTCGACAATCTTCAGGTGAATGATTACGGTAACTAACGGTAACGTTAGTAAGACCTTATACATTATTTAATGGGAGATAATCTTAATACGTATTTTAAACCATTTAATACGGCTTTAAACTTTTTTTATGCCCCGGATCTTTATATCACGGGCATATTGTTTTTGTCCTTTGTCTGTCTGTCTGTCTGTCTGAAACTTTAACCTAGCTCATAACTTTTAAATCAGATCTGATGGGACCTTCATATTTGGTATGTGTATTGATCATGTAAAGCTAAACAGCATTATACAAATTTCACAAAGGTCAGGTCAAAGCTCAAGGTCAGAGAATTCAAAAGGTCAAAATCTAGATTTTACTATAGCTCTTTAATTGCAATTGCTAGAGGCTTGACATTCTATATGTGAATAGATCCCATAAAGCTTAATACAAATCAACCAAAAAAGGTGGGTCAGGTGAAAGGTCAAGGTCACTGAGTGTAAATTTGAAAACTTTAACATTGCCCATATCCTTTCTACCAGATGTGATAGGTACTTCGTACCTGGTCTATATATTGGTCATATGAAACTTGACATCACTATGCAAATTTCACTTAGGTCAGAGATAAAGGTCACAGAGGTCAACAGGTCAAAATGTAATTTTTTTTATAACTTGTTAATAACAATTGCTAGAGGTTTGATGTTCCATATATGAATAGATCTAATAAAGCTTAGTACAAATCTTTCAAAAAAATTAAGTCAGGTCAAAGGTCAAGGTTGCTGAGTGCAGATATGAAAACTTAAGCAATGCCTATATTTTTCCAACCAGATGTGCCTGTTTATTGGTTGTCTGAAGCTGAACAGCATGTTGCGAATTTCACATAGGTCCGGTCAAAGGTCAAGGTCAAGTCACAATAATCAAAAGGTCAAAATCTAGATTTTGCTATAGCTCGTTAATTACAATTGCTAGAGGCTTCATATCTATATGTGAATAGATCTAATGAAGCTTATCGGTGGTACAAATACACATAAAAAATTGCTCAGGTCAAAGTTAAGGTCACTGACTGAAAATTTGAAAACTTTTAAATTGCCTGTATCTTTTCAACCAGATGTGATAGGACTATCAAATTTGGCCAGCAACTGATTATATAAAGCCGAACACCATTATGCAAACGTCATAAAGGTCAGGTCAAAGTCACACAGGTATAAAGGTCAAAATCTAGATTTTGCTTTTAGCTCAATAATTACAATTGCAAGAGGCTTGATATTCTATATATGAATACATCTAATGGAGCTTAGTATAAATGTCTACTTAACTTTGATTTCTAGAGATTGCAATTTTATCATTAATTTTGTATTGTAGACATGGTTGCTACGGGGGCATAGTGTTTCACAAACACATCTTGTTTTTATAAAGTTTTTATTTCTTGGAATTCTTTTAAAGTATCGCTGTCAGATTTCATTGGTTAGATTGGTAATATAAGAAAAAAAAAAACCAAACCCAAGTTTCAATATGTGAACTAAACAGAATTTGTCTTCCTTGTTAATGTTAGCTAATAGAAAAGTAAATTGCAATAATCCGGTGTAAACAGCCAATGAGGAGTATCTTGTCGAGTACATATTTTCATAATGTACAAAGCAGGACGAGAACGTATATTCAAGTATTGAAAAACTTAAGTAATCATATCAACTGCTTTTTGTTGACCTATGAGTAGAAAACATTAAAATAGTAATCATTTGTAAATTTGAGTTCGATAAAAAAACAATATTAAGATGAACTACCATAAAATTATTGTTTGCAACCCTTTTTATCGAAAACATATGTGTCGAACTTGGCTTAATCGTTATTCAACAGACAAAAAAGATTTTAATTGGAACCTTTAACTGAGCACCGCTTACGTAGGTCTTCACTGCGCCCGTTTAAAGCAATTTATCACAAGGCCTGACATACAGATAAGCAAAAACGTTCAGCACAGAAGCTTGATTTCAGCTTCCAGTACATAGACGGTGTATTTCCATTTAATAATCCAAAATTCAAAGAATTATCCCCGTAAAAAATGAAATTAAAACTACTACTGGAACGTCTACTTCTGTGTTGTAATGAAATTTTCGTTTGTACATTGACAAAGACGCTCACTTGAAATCTAATAAGTATTATACATTATAAAACGTGACGATTTTATACACAAGAATCATTTATTTTCTAGTCATTCTTTTCTTAGGGCTATGTTGTATTCAAAGACATTGGACGCCGATTTTGTCTTCTTTCCGTGGCACCATTTCCGATTCCTAGAGAAGATATTTATGCAATGGTAATGTAGCTGGTAATTTTGTTGCAATGTAACGGTCAGTTTTAGTATGATAGGTAATGTAAGTTTTATCTTAAACACGAGCAATTCTGAAACTGAGAATTATTCAATTTTTTGAATTTGAAGTGAGAACCGACCGTCAGATAGAAAAAAGAATAATCCAAGGACAATAACACCAACGGAAACACATGAACCTAATTAAAAACCATGGGTGAGATTAGGTGCTCTTGTTGAGTAAACATCTAATGTTTCTTATATGTTGAACATGTCAATTCACGTACTAAATTTCTATGCAGTCGAGGAAAAACAAAGTTTACTTAAGCTACTTGGATTTTATTTATTCGAGGCAGTTTTGTCAGGACATTTTAATTCGTAATTTCATTTCGACTCTTCTCATAATTTGGGTTTAAATTGATAGAATGTTTCTGCAGAAGTAGTTATTTTTCATAATGCGAATTATTATCGGTCTACCTGTAACACATTAAGACGGAATGCTGTAACTATGCTTATGTACGCGGTTTTTTACTAACAGACTTTCGGGTATTTAATTTCGCGGTATTGCATACACTTGTTATTTTTCTATTATAAACAATGGAAAGATTTGAAGTAAATGCACAAGAACCAAAGTCTCCATAAATTAATGCATCGTAAAACCAAGCAATGGAACAACGCTTTTATTCTTGTTCTTCATCTTGAGGTCACCATGAAGCCTTCGATAATGGCCTTCTCATACCTCAAAGTAAGTTCAAGACAGGCTCCTATAACTACGTACATTAATATATATTTGCGGTTAATATACCTAACGCAGAATCATACCGCGAAAATTACAATTAATGCTGCAAATAACTCGAGGAATGACAAAACTCTTACACTTGCGACGTCATTACTGTGATCTCGTGTAAGAAACTAATGCACAATTTTGTTAACTTTTGACACCCTTTTATAATGTATTAATTTATTCTAATATGCATATGGGATTCTTCTTTCGCTTTGTGAACAAACATACGCTCTAATACCCGTAGAGCATACCCGTATTGTACATAAATCATCAATAATGTGCACCTTGCATATTTCATTTACTATACAATTTGTTGAAATTTTTTTTTTCCAAATAAATGATACCATGATTAGACGCATTAAAAAATTACAATAATAGAAATTTACAACTGGCTTGAAGACACGTGCACGTGATTGAAATCAGCAGCGGAAATCGACCTCACCGTAACCTAGCAAATAATCTTTCATAAGGTTACACATCATACTAAACAATTTTAAGCAAACTTTTAAATTGTTGTGGTTATAAGATTTATATTTTTTTGTTTATTTGTTTCAAATATAGTTTACTTAAAGTCATGCAATATCTCTGAATCAGTAAAAGTAACCAGTACCCGGTAGCTCTTATTCGAATTTAACATAGCCGTATTTGATATATTTTTAAGATAATATTATATCATATCCTTACGAGCAAAATATTTTAAATAAAATGACGAATATGGATTTCTCTAAGGAAGTTTGCATGCAGTTTTCCGACATATTTTATTTCTAGTTTCAAACCCAATATTGTAGTCTTAGACTCGCATCATGTTCGTTAGATATGTTTAAAATAGAAATAGATTATTGAAATTGGGCTTCTATATGAGTTAGAACATGGGAAGAACTTATATTTGTCTTATTTTATACCTCACTATTGCTCGATATAAGATATTGACAAGTATAAGGTCTGTCCATATTCTAATTCGAATAGAAACCGCTTGCAATAATATATTTCTTAAATCTACAAATATTTCTTTTGTGGGAAAAAAGACTTATTTGTCAGACGCGTCTTTACTTTTTTGTCTCTGTTTTTTTTTTTTTTTTTTTTTTTTTTTTTT
>MJUU01006211.1:132088-162458 GCA_002080025.1 Modiolus philippinarum
AGTCATTGAATATATATCGGTCAGTGCGAAACTTTCCTTTTACACATTATTTGTTCAAAATTCCATGACAATGAAAAGTTAAATAAAAAATTACTTAAGAATCTTCATTTTAGTCATTACATAGACACCGGTCATTCAACTTATATATCGGTCAGTGCGAAACTTTCCATTTACACAGTATTGTGTGAAAAATTACATAAAAATGAAAAAATGTGATAAAAATTACTAATATATCTTCCAAATATTCATTTTATTTCCCGTTTAATGTGTCATTAAATTTATGGATAAGAATTCACAGATTTTTTTATTGAAATAGAATTTCAAAGTATAATTTAGAAAAATTGATTAATTTTTATTCTATGTTCCATATTTTTTTCTTTTCTCTCGACATTCGCACGCCGATGTATTATCACTTCAGAAACACTAGCATTCCTATATTTTAATTAACCTGAATTGAAATAAAAAATGACGGGTGACGGATGACTAATGCAATCTGATTGGCTGAATGCTGAACAGTGACGGATGACGGATGACGAGTACAAACAACCTGTGGCTTAGGAACGATGACTCCTGACGGATGAATGCTGACTGATGAATGATCTGACGGATGCCTTTTGAATCATGAATGATCGGTGACGGATCGATGACTCGTGACGGATCGCAAAAATGGGAATGTTGACTGGTCCAGGGACTGTATGAACAACTGACCAAGTGTTTTTGTGCAGATCCGTCACCAAACATGACCACCTGCAGTGAACTTCTTTTAACATTAGCTGCTATTAGAAATGCATACAAAGATCTTCTAGAGATCTATGAGTTGGATTTACACCTAACATGGCATGAATGATGACATGTGAAGTTATGGCCAAGTGTTGATACTTTGGTGCCGATCCCTTATCCAGTATAACCGCAAGCGGTGAACTTGATTTAACATTAGACTTTATTGAAAAATGCATACATAATAGAGAAATACCGAATAGATTTAATTAAACGAAACATGGTGGATGATACTTGTTAGGTGTTGACTAAGTGTTGCTAATTTGGTTCTGATCTATCATTCAACATTGCCGCCACAAGTGACTTATTTTATACTTTGGACCCTATTGGAAATGGATCTAAAAGCATTCTTCTAGAGAACTACTGAATGGAATTAAACCAAATATTGCATGGATAGTGCATGCTGCGAGATACTGATCATGTGTTTTTAATTTGATAATGATTCGTAATCCAACATGGCTGCAAGCAGTGAACTTAGTTAAACATTTTTCCCTATGGGAAATTGCATACAAAGGTCGTATATAACAGCTGAATGGATCTCAACGGAACATGAATGAATGATTCTTATAAGGTGTTGATGACGTGTTGTTACTTTGGTGCTTATCTGTCATCTAACATGGTCGCCAAGGTTAAATTAAATAGACTATTGGACCCTGCTGAAAATGTTTATCAATAAATTATACCAGAGAACCTTTGAATGGATTCAAACAAAACAATACATATATGTCACTTTTGAGATTCTGACCAATTTCTAATTTTGTGAAGATCCGTCATCCAACATAGCCACCAGCGGGGAATTTTTTTTTTACATTGTACCCTTAATTAAGGATATGCGTACAAAGATCTCCTAGAGAATTGCTTTATGGATTTGCACAAAACATAGCGTGAATATTACTTATCAGGTGCTGACCAACTGTTATTTCTTTGGTGCCAATCCATCATCTAACATTACCGCCAGCCCTATGGACATTATGGGGATCATGCAAATATTTTCTTCTAGAGAACCACAGAATGGATTTAAACTAAACTTGGCATGATAAATAATTGTTCTTACTTTGGTGCTGATCCAACATGGCTGCAAGTGGTAAACTTATTTCAACATTTGCACATTATGTTAAATGGATGCAAAGATTTTCTTCTGGATCACTGAGGAATAGATTTAAATCAAACATATTACTCAATATAAGTTACTGATCGATCATGTGTTGTTAGTTTGGTACCAGTCCTTCATCCAAAACGGCGACTGGCAGGGAACATTGTTTGGATCCTATGGAAAGAACATTAGAAGGTATCTTCCTCTGTAACAACTGGGCTAACAAGAGCCGAATTTAATAATAATATATCTTAGATGGTCCCCTTTAAAACAGATGTCTCTAAAGTCTGTATTGGCTTTTAGCTTAATATTGGACTTTTTATAACATTAAAATGTCTTTAAATAACTTAGAAATTAAACCTTTTAGCATAAAAGTTTATTTGACTTCAAGAGTCGGCCTTAGTTAAGGTGAGCTCTTAAAAGACTCTTGTTAATTACTTTCAGGATTGTAGCACTATTTGTACACATTGGCGGATCCAGGGGGTTCCGTGGGTTGGAGCCCCCCTTTTTTCGGACAATCATGTATTTTTTAATGAATATCCTGGTGTTTTACTATGAAATACTCCAATAATTTTTGCGACTCGCTCCGCTCGGCGATATTTCCTTAAAATTCAAATTCGGACCCCCCCCCCNCAAATTTCCTGGATCCGCGCCTGGTACATATCATTTCTAGAACACGTCATTTTATTTGGTTTCTCTCGTCATTGAGGCTTCATGCGTAGTTTCTGTTTTGTGTCCTAGTTTAAAATTATGAGGCCAAAGCATTTAGAGTATCACATATTTTTTTCATTTGTTTATACGAATTAATTTACACAACAAATACTCTCTATCAGTTTATAAACATCTTTGAGTTTCTGGTCTTCCAAATGTTTAGATTTTATCTGCACTGAAGAGACATAAGTTGTCGAAATGCGCATATGCAGAAATGCAATTTACAGTAACTTCGGTATTTAGTTATTTGTTACCACTGGGTCGATGCCACTGCTGGTAGACTGTTAGTCCCCGAGGGTATTCACCAGCCCAGTAGTCAGTACTTCGGTGCGGACCCGAAAGCCGATTATATTTGAAACCTAACAATATCTATATTTTTGTAAATTCTGTTGAAAACTAAGGAGTATCTCCCTCATGCAAAGCTCTGTCCTTAGCTAATTCTGGCTTTATATTTGGATCATATTGGTTATTTGCTCTCTATCAGTTTATAAACATCTTTTACTTTCTGGTCTTCCAAACGTTTAGATTTTATCTGCACTGTAGAGACATAAGTTGTCGAAATGCGCATATGCAGAAATGAAATTCACAGTAACTTCGGTATTTAGTTACTTTATATTAATATTCTACGCTTGACATCTCTTTCACCAAACTACTACCTGTGTTCCCGCTAGCCCATTTTAGAAGGGCGCCGCGCCCTTGGTGCCCTTTGCAGTGCCCCTGATGCCCTGTTAGCGCCCGTGATGCCTTTTGCAGTGCCCTTCATGCCCTTAACATCACCCTTCCTGTCCTCATCCTTTACTGCAAGATCGTATTTGGTCATTTTGAAAGTTACAAATCGGCAAACATATGTAAATCAATTATCTAATTATGGCCTCAGTAATTAGTGTTGACGGCGACGTTCCTCTAGCCCCATCCTACGGAGTTTATAGTTCTCAACTGGTACGATTTGCACGCGTTTGTTCTACTCTTGACGACTTCAATGAACGTAACCTTACTATTACTTCAAAACTTTTGCAGCAAGGTTACAGATTTCATAAATTGTTAAATACATTTAAAAAGTTTTATCGAAGATATGAACATCTGACTTCTAAATATAATGTCACTCGCAAACAGCTTATTTCTAAGGGCATTTCCCATCCTCGATTTTACGGAAATGTTGTTAAAAAATGCCAGAAACTGATTAAAAATCCAGAAAAACTGGGACGTAACTTACATTCTTTACGCAATAGGGGATATCGACAGGATATTCTGCACGTGTCCGTTAAATTAGCTTTGGGATCCAGTGACCTGAGGATTTTACACACATACTGGCCTCTCACTGATACTGCCGATGTCTACTGAAATACATGACGATTCTTTACCAAACCCATTGGAGGTTTTGAATTTGATTTTTCCTTCCGTAGTGCGACAGTGTTTTACCAGCGGACTAGGCTCCTTGAGCTAGCTTGCAGTTTAGCGGCGAGCACTCTTTGACCCATCTTTCAAAATTACGTTTTGTCCCCCAATTTTTCTTTTCTAGATTGTGGTCATGGAGTTAGTAGTCTACCTGTATGGGTTTTATTCGTATGTTTATTCTACGATAGGGAAACGGGACAGAGAAAGGGGAGGTTTGGGTACCCATAAACCGGTTTAACCCTACCGCTGGCTTTTGCTAGTGCCGGTACCAAGTCCGGCTGTCCCGAGTTCCTATCGTTGTTTATGTTTTTCTTTTGTATTTTTATTGTGGGTTTTTTTCTTGTGTAGTTCCTATTTACTTTCTGGCATGTGGCTATGTTTTTCGGCCATTGTAGGTGTTTCCTGTTATCTTTTTTATTCCATTTTAAATAATTGTAACAGCTGATTGACCTGTCACTTTATGGTAATTGCCCAATTGATAACTTTATTACACCTTTCCTGTTAATTAAAGAATTATCTTAGCCGTTAATTAACTCCATCCACAATTTAAAATGTCAGTCATTTACCTGTGCTTACTGTCACGTGGTTGTGGCTTTGAGTTATTTCTCTTTCATTTTTCATCTGAAATATTTCAATTTTATTCCCCTTTTTACAACCATACAGCATTTTTCTGAAGTTGATTGATAATGAAAAAATATTCTGCTTCAATTTCAAACATGAAGCAAACAACAACAAACATAATTTTTAAATATGTGCGAATAATTTTTCATTTTATTAGCTAAATCGTATTGTCTTCATTTTATAATATAAATTTTCAATTCCTCTTCTTAACTGTGAAAATAGATTGCTAGTTTTAAAATACTCAACAAGCTTCCATTTGAAGTTGGGACAACTTCTAAAGAAATAATAGCCACAGAAACAGGAATGCATTCTAAATTTATCTTCAAAATAATACAATTACATTATGATGCACCTTTTGAATAAACAATTACCATTATAACATGCTTAAAACCTATATATGCATATAAAGAATATATATATTTCAATTAAATTCCTTATTTTGTACTATGAGAAAATAGTCAAAGGACTCAATTATACACTATTAGATGTCTGAACATGTTACTGATTCGCAGCCAACCACCAATTCATGTCTTTAACATTTTCAACTAAAATTTGGAATTTTCAAACCTCCCTGGACAATTTATCTTAAGTTTAACCTTGCCAAGACCATATATGTTGTGAAAGGCACATACCTGCTCTACATTGTATCAAATTTTCATCATACCTTTAAAGCCTTCTTAGAGATTCCCGGTGTGTTGGGGAAAGCCACCTATAAATACGTACCACGACGTCACAACATTGCGCAAAAATAGTCATTGGGAATTCCCCTCCTTTAAGTAATCTAAAATTACACCTGGTCAATTGACCTTGGTCTTGAAATAAACCTTATATATCAATGTTTAAATGGGTTCATCATTCATCAAATTCCTTTGAATAGTTTTAAAGGTGCAAGAATACAAAGTCTATCTTTAGATTCAAAAGGTCTATTTTCTCATTCGTTCCAACTATGGTTGGTTGAATTGGTGGTTTGATACCTTAACATGATATTAAAACACTCCCAGTATAATTGCTGCACTTCATCATGTTTTTCAGTTAATTTCCAAATTGAATACAGAAATTAACATCATTTTCTGAATTTTTTCCTACTTTACATCACTATTCAAATAGTCACAGATTTAGTGTTTTCAGTGCTTTGATTAAGCACAATCACTTATAGATGTTAAACATAGACACAAAACCAAAATTACTTCTATTATGTATTGAATCTCATCCCATGTTTGATACTAAGCCCTCAGAGTGTTTTTCTATCGAAATGAAGCTGCAAATGTTCAAAGATGCCTTTAAAATTATGAAATTACGCTACAAAATGTCACCCTCCCCTTCTTTGAGAAGGTGCTTCTGAAGTAAATTTTTGCACTTGAAATGGTCTTTGCTTTGGTTGTGGTCATACAAATTGCATTCTAAATGCAGAAATTGATGCAAAAAGGTCAAGAAGACAGGGAAAAACAAGTTTTATTTATTTTTTGAGCATCTGAAGAATATCAGGTTTGTGAGTTAGCCGAAAAGCCCGATATGAATAGGTAGAATGATAGTATTAAAACTACTGAAAATCCACCCGGATTTTTTTTTCCCTTAGGGTGATTAAATATATGATATTTAAAGAAAATAACATAATAAAACAAATGCAAATTTATGAAAAATGTGGTAAATGTTTTCCAAAAATCAGAAGATAAAATTTTGACTTTGCTCTTGTTTTGACACTGTGTACCCTAAAATGACAATTTTACACTGTCTAGTAGAAAAACAGCATGATATTTTTTTTTATTTCTGAGGTTCATGTTCACATCAAACTACATATATAAGCACCATTGCTGCCTAAACAAATTATTGTATACACATCAGACAGATTTTTATATGAGGCACCTCAGTAAGTGCTGTCGCATTTTTTCGAGACACCGATCGACATGTAATCTGAAAAAACTGAACACATATTCAAAACAGTGACAAATTCTTTTGTAAAATCAGCCTGTATTTGATGTTTTCAAACTATTTTATAGAGTTAACCCTTCTAATTTTGCTCAAAATCATTAAAATGGTCTAAAAGTGGAATTTCATGGTGAAAAATACCAAAATATTACATAACAGTTGTTTTTGGCCAAAATTGCGGCATCAGCTGGCTAAAACTTCAATCTTTACCTCTAATTCATCATACATACATGTTTTCCATCAGTTCAGGCTATTAAGAACTTTTCAAGACATGTTTCAAAATTTTCGCAAATTTTGTCTTAATGTGTGAAACCACCAATTCATTTCTTTAACATTTTCAACTAAAATTTGGAATTTTCAAACCTCCCTGGACAATTTATCTTAAATTTAACCTTGCCAAGACCAGATATGTTGTGAAAGGCACATACCTGCTCTACATTATATCAAATTTTCATCATACCTTTAAAGCCTTCTAAGAGATTCCCGGTGTGTCGGGGAAAGCAACCTATAAATACGTACCACGACGTCACAACATTGCGCAAAAATAGTCATTGGGAATTCCCCTCCTTTAAGTGATCTAAAATTACACCTGGTCAATTGACCTTGGTCTTGAAATAAACCTAATATATCAATGTTTAAATGGGTTCATCATTCATCAAATTCCCTTGAAAAGTTTTAAAGGTGCAAGAATACAAAGTCTATCTTTAGGTTCAAAAGGTCTATTTTCTCATTCGTTCCAACTCTGATTGGTTGAATTGGTGGTTTGATACCTTTATATTCGCATAACTGATACCCTGTATCCCAGCAAGTACTAAAAGTAAAACAGCATGGAATCTATGCACGAGATGTCTCCAGAACCAATTTTTTTAATATATATAATACATATTCATTACCATTTATTGCTAAGAAATAAGTTTTTATATGTCGAAATATATAGTAATGGAAACAAGAACTGTGCACTGATACGGGATATCATAGAATTTAAATTAAAAAAATCAAATTACACCAAACTCTGATTTAAAAACAGAAAATAACAGAAAACATACAATGACCGACAATTACACTCACACGCCACAATCTAACAGAGAAATGCACAAGAAAAGATAAAAGACAAAAGACAAACGTAAACAACGATATGGATAGCTGGACTTGGTACCGGCACTTGCAAGAGTAAGCGTTAGGGTTAAACCGGTCAATGTGTGCTCAAACCTTTCCATTCTATATCCCACTTCTCTATAGTATAATAAACATACAAATAAAACCCAATACAGGTAGACTACTAATAAGACAAAATGTAATTAAGAAAGATGGGTCAAGGAGCGCCCGCCGTTGCCGATTAGCTCAAGGTGCAAAAGATTGTCGCATTACGGAAGAAAAATCAAATTCAATTTTCTCGAAGGGTTTGGTAAAGACGAGGATGAGAAATGGCCTTAGTAATAAGCTGTTTGCGATTCACACTATATTTATATATTAAATGTCCATATCTTCTGTAAAACTTTTTAAATGAGTTTAACATTTCATGAAAAATTTAAACTTTTTGTAAAAGTTTAGATGTTAAAATAAGGCTACGTTCATAAAAGTCGTCACGCAAGAGTAGATCAGACGAGGAGAACAGAGAAGTTGAGATATATACACCCCGTTGGATGGAGCAAGAGGAACGTCACGTTCAATTGGAAATAATAAATAATGGTTAAATTAAAATCATAAATTTTAGTTTTAATTTTACCAGAACCCACGATGATAGTTTGATCAAGAAAGGGCAGTATTAAGAATCATTTGTTGCCTTATTATGTTTCCGTTCTTGTTAGTGGATGAGGCCGAAAAAAAACAGGGTTTTGTCAATAATAAGGATATTGTCGATATACCTGCTGTTATCATTGAAATTGAAATAAGTTTATCACTGTTTTGTCCGGTTCCATTTTGTATTTTTATTATTAAGTCTCGTTCATGACAGAACAGAAAAAGATCTGCAATTGGAGGTGCACAGTTTGTACCCATGTTAATTTCAATGACCTGTTGATAAACAACGATGTTGCCAAAACGAACAAAAATGTTGTCTAGCAAAAGATTCAGTGCCTTAATCATGTCACCGCAAGTCCAGGGACAATGATTTTTGAAAGTGTTATTACACAAGAATCCCTGCTTTTTATTACAAAAAATGCAGTGTAGAACAGAAAATTTGAAAGACCATTTAATTAGGATTAAATGCATTCATGAGGAAGTGTTGTAAAAAATGAAGAAAAATAATACCTGTGAAAAGATGAAACTGGTCTTTTTATTGATGTTCATTTATCTATGACTTAAAGGTAATTTTTTACACTCCAAAACTTATGTACCCCAGAGATTTGAAAAGTGTTTAGTATTTAATAACTTACTCTTTAACAAAGATGAATGCACTGATTAAATGGATAGATAAATGAGTGGTAGAACAGAAACTTGGTGCCAAAATAAAAATATGTAAGTTTTTTTTGAAGCAGAAATCCTGTTTTCAGTTTGATTTTACTTCCGTAGTGCGACAGTGTTTTACCAGCAGACTAGGCTCCTTGAGCTAACCGGCAGTTTAGCGGCCAACACTCTTTCTAAATTAGTAGTCTATTTTGTTTTGTTTTGTTTGTTTTTTTTTTTTTTCTTTTTGTTTTTTGTTTTTTGGTTTTTTTTTGTTTGTTTGTTTCTTTTTTTTGTACTGTAGTTCACTTGTGGGTTAGCTTGTGATTGTAAATTTCGGCCTTTGTAGATGGTTACTGTTATCTTGTCTTTAGAATAGTAGGCAAGGTGATATCTGTAGGTGTACATGGAGCATTTGTGTATCGTTGTAGTTCTATTTGGTTAATGTTTTGTCACAATAATTACGTATGAAGGTGTTAAATTTAGCCATTCATTTTTTTGGATATCGATATAGTATTTCTTTCAATTAATTGAAGCATTGCTGGAGATATTGTCGACTGGTACCAACACATTTATTACTAAGATCTCTTAATTTAACTTAATTCTGTTTACAGACAGCTTAGGCTATGTCTCTTGTTACTTATCTAAATAAGTTTTCTGTTTGTGACTTTGGTAATATTTATCCTTGAGCATATTGAGTGGATGTTTGTCTAAATTGGAAACTAGGTCCTTGATAATACCAAAACATTCTTGGCATTTTATATTAAAAGATGGTCTATATTAAGGCCCTTTATGAAGAATTTTCAAACTTTTTTATCTGCGATGATGTTCGAGTTTCCCCTTAATATATGTCCGCAACGGTCAAAGCGATATGACGACGTGCAGTTTCTGGGCTGCATCGGTAATCTCGAAATTAGCATCACAGATTACAGAAGAATAATTAAAAATACTCCTTTTAGGCATTTTAAGAGAGGGAAAGGACAGACATAGAAGTGTTTCGCGATTCCTCGACGAACAAAAAAAGTTTACATTAAAAAGGGTACAAAAGACGTCATTTTGAAGACTATAGGCAGCTGCATTCTGGAGATGTCTACCCAAAATTGACCTGGTAGGTCAAATTTCGACCTTGTTTCAAGACAAATACCAGTTCTTTTTGCTGACACTTGCTCCGGAAAAGCTTTTCAATCAATTAAAGTTGTTTGGTCATGACACCGGACAGAACTCAGGAAGTAATGTTCGATGCTCGAAACTTACTCCGCATGGTAGGGTATTAATATAATGTGTTTATGATCAGAAATCTGATTTCTTTTGCTCCGGCAGTGATACAATTGTATCCGGTAAAACTGTGTATTGTTTTCTTGAAACAAAAAAAAAATCTTTGCTTACGTCATATTTGTATGTTTTTAAACCAACATTCGAAATGCGCTAATTCCAATTTTTCTTCAACTCTCCTGGTAATCAGACAAGATGTTCTTTTTGGAAAAAGTGTTTGCTGACGTGCTGAAGAACAAGACAATTTAATTACACTGAAAGAAAAATTCGGAAGCGCTTGACCTTAACCCTAAGGGGAAAAATTCCAAAACACCGAGATCTTTAAATCGGGCCAAAAATCTCGATTAAAATCGCGAAACCAAATTGATATAATTGCTCTGTTTGTGTTCAAGTATGACCATGTGAAATATTGTAAAACTACCCCATGTAATAAAACAATTTCGCGTTTTACAATTGCAGTTTCTATTTTTGATGAGTATATCTATTTTTTTAAATGGAAAATTATTTGAAATAAAGAAATATATAATTTTTAGTAAATCCAAGAACTTTCATATGGAAGGTTTTAGGGATGATATTCATCCGTGTTTCGAACTACTTCATAAAATTATTTCATAGAATCTTTAATTGTGTAACTGTCTTTACAGGGGCAAACAAACACGTCATTTAAATATGATGGATCCATTGTTGGTAGTCAGTTATCTGCAGTCGAGGTACAACGTAAAGCTGGTTCTCGGATAGAATCATTCTGTCACGATTATAGGACCTACAACTTACAGTTGACACCTCTTAAATCAAACTCTAACAGAAGAGGTATGTATTTAACTTTATGATCCTCTAAAATCTCAAGATTAGACACTGTCCATTTGTCGTGCCTTTAAACATTTGTAGGCTGTTCTCTACACAAGAACTGGAATTGATCTCCACTGGCATCTGCTCGAATCCGACAGACAAACGTTTTAACAGCATATTATTGGGCTTTCAGATAAAAACGCCTGTGTCCGTCAGATAATACCACTACACAAAGACTTCGGCACTTTCAAAACAATCTAAAATCAAGTTAGTACTCTGATAAAGTAATACAGAAAGGGTTTAACCGCGCATACTAAGCCATCAGGGACCAGATCTTTCAGTATAAAGACAAGGGGGTCAGTAAAATGGTTCCCTTGGTCTTAACGTATCATCCTTCTTTGCCAAAAGTTTCGGGTTTCGTCCGGCATCACTGGAATGAAATTGAAAATTTTCAAAAATGTTCCCCGAACCACCGATCATTACATGTACCATTACACAGCCGAAAAGTATGAACAGCGAATCTTTTGCAAAACTTATCACGACTTGGCCAATGCAAACTCTGTGGTAATAAAACATATAAGTGTTGTCATAAAACGCCAAAAAAAAATAATAATAATAATAAAGCAAACAACAAAAACAAATACAAGCAGTCAAAAGTCAGGAAAGGTAAAAAGGTGGTTGGCAATGTACATGTAAACTGCAAGACACCATCTAAAATCAAGGGGAAACTCTAATTAAGAAATACAGAGAGAATCTAAAAGAGCACACAAAGCCACTAGACTTTAATACCGAGACACGGACGTCAATAAAAGAGTTCCATTGGTCTTCACATATCTTTCTTAACTGGCAAAATTTTCAAGGTTGCTCTGCTAGTACTGACATAAAATCGACAAAAAAGAAAAACAACAATTGCCTAAAATATTCCCTAACCCACCAAAAAGTAGTATGTTTTCACGTTGTCAGATATTTATATATATGGGCCTATCGTAGGTATCCAACGGGGTTAGCAGAGACTTCTATATCGAGATTGTCTTCCCTACGAGGGATTTGGCTGTTCTTCGAAAGCTCCATTTCAAGAAGCATGAAAATCAGCTTATGAAGGTCTTGAAAAATTGAATTTAAACGTCTAAAGTCAAGGACCACTGAGTCAGAGCCTAAGCATGTGACTTTGTCGAGATCATTTATTCTATTCAGGAATTTGACATGCAAAACTGCAAATGTTGCAGATTAGTCCCCATTTCGATGATTTACATCTCATCAGTGCAACTTGAATCTATAAATTGGAAACCACTGCCGACATTAAGTGTGTACAAGACTGTAGATGGGTAGAAACGTCCTGCTCCAGGGTCCCTGCAATCTCGCTGGAGCAGTCAGGGAAAAAAATCCAAAGTTCCATATTAAATATCAACATTACTTTAATCTACTCTACTCTATGAAATGAAATGAATAAGCGGTGAGAATACACAATCCAAAATAGAAATTGAGAAGTCTTTGTGTGGCATCCAAAAGAAGGGTGGGATGAGTTGACGTTTTTGTCAATCGATAATTCCAAAAACTCATCTGAGGGGCGAAAAAAGTTTCCAAAATCTTCTCAACAAAGAAAATATTAGTCGTGTAAAAAATTTATTTATAACGCCTGAAAACAGGAACAAACTTGGGAATGTTATATTTTTCTCAGGATACTCATGAACATCAGCGGGTCTGCCTTCTCTCGTCTTTTTAACCTTCCTCTCCGTATTGCCTTATCCCGTCTTTTTAACCCTCCTCTCTGTATTTTAGTCGCGTAGCACCTAGTCGAAGTCCATGCGGACGAAACGTTGGGTAATCAAACCTTCTTTCTCCCTTCTTTCATTTTTAGATGTTTTTTAATTTGTATATTTTTGTGTTTTTTGTATAGTTAATCTATGGCCATTGCACATCATATATTATATATCTTAATTCTTAAATGACCATTGTGACCATGATTGGGACAGAATTAAATTGCCCGCTGCGTAAAGGACTTAGTAAGCCTAAGTGACTCTTTAAAAAGTCTTCTGTCAAAAGGTCCCAATTTTTGTTCTGATTACCCCTTTTTCGGATTCATTTCAAAATGAAACATATATTCAACATTTCTTTCGGCGTCTTCTGCTCACAGCTTTCTTTTTTGTAACGACCAAGATGCAGAATAACCAAATGCAAACTCAGTTTCATTTTCGAAATTCAATGATACCAAATCGGATTTCACGGGTAAAACATCTTGGTTTCCTTTGTTGCAAGGTTACTTTAGGTCGTGTCTTAGTCAAATTGACAACCTAAAATCCAAACCCCTGAAAAGGCATAACCTGACGTCAGATGAACGGATATGGTTATCAAAGCTGCAAACAAAGAAAATGCCGTAGTCGAATGGGACTCTCGGTGTTATGTGGCTGAAAGGGACTTTCAACTTTCGGATTCTCATTTTTGCAAAAAACTTAAATCTAACAACACGAAAGAATACCAGAATTTATTAAAAATTTCTTCAAGACTTCCGTAGAAAAGCAGGATCTACTAGATGAAGCGTATGAATTAGTTGTGTCAAGACCAAGAACGTCACTTTTTATATGCTCCCCAAAATACATAATTTGGGGAATCTTGGTAGACTTGTAGTTTCAGCTTGTAGCTGACCTACGTAGTGCATGTTTAGTTTTCTTCATGATGTTTTTATTCCAATTGTAGAGAATCAACCAACATATATCAAGGACACTACACAGGCTCTCAATATGTTTGAGATTTTTAGCCAGAAAATGCTGATATCAAACTTTTCACTATGGATGTCACTGCCCTCTACACTAGCATCCCTAACAATGATGCTATGTTGGTTTCAAGACACTTTTTAGACTGAAGACCCAATCCTTATGTTAAAGTAAGTGAGAACCGAACCGTCAATCAAAAGAACGAACAATCCATGGACAATGGCAACATCGGACACACTAAGAAACAAGGACACCACTTAAGTACGGGACAAAAAAGAAAAATGAAGACATTCAGATGAACAACACGGACCCAATAAAAACCATGGGTGAGATCAGGTGTACCGGTAGAGTAAGCATCTCCTGCTTCTTATAAGACACCCGCCGTGTTGAACATGTCAAATCCGGTAGTAAAGTCAAATCCGATAGCGGAAAAACAATCTTTAGTTGCAGAGGTAAGATCTGTTGTCATCTTGGAAACAGATATCCCATAGCGATCCACAAAATCGTGATGTCGACCGCAAAACTTCTGTAGTGATGACTTTAAGTTTTTGGTAACGTACCCTTGCTTAAGTAGTCTATTTGTAAGCAACTGGGCTCTATATAGGAATTCACTGTAACGACCACAAGCCCTTGAGTAGCGAATGAGTTGTGAGATGTAAACTCCATATGCTGGTGCTTTTGGAATGTTGCTACAAAGAAAAGGGAAGTTGACTATTGGAAAAGTGAAGTCATCGCGTTTGTCATACAGGGTAGTTTGTAATGTACCTCTGTTGTCAGTTTCAAGATGAAGGTCAAGGAACGAAGCCGATGTAGAAGAATCTGTAGTATCCTTAATTTCAAGCTCTTTTGGATAAATAAGATTAAGAAAATTACCAAAGCGAGGGCTGTTTGTGATAAAATATCATCTATATAACGGAAGCTGAAATTAAAGGACTGGGCCAGTTTTTTGTTTTTATTTTGAAGATGCCCTTCAATGAATTCAGCCTCATAAGAGTGGAGAAACAAATCGGCTAAAAGAGGTGCACAGTTTGTGCCGATGGGAATTCCAATGGTCTGTTGAAAAACAAGTCCTCCAAACTGGACAAATATATTGTCGATCATTTTTATCACTTCTTCCTTTATGTATTTTTTCTGTGATTCTGAGTCATATTTCACAAAGTATGCTTGTTCTCTGCCTTTGACAATGTACTTATATCTTCGTCCGCCGTTCTTACGGGAGAAACATCTATGAATTATATCTTTCAGCCGAGATTTCAGTTGTTCATGAGGAATGGTAGTATAAAGTGTGGAGAAGTCAAATGTTTTAATGCTGTTGCAATGCAATAATGATCTAGATTTCAGGATGTCAAGCAGATCTTTAGAGTTTTTTAATATCCACATTTCATTTACACCGCTTCTTGAAAAGCTAGTATCACAGTATTCCTGAAGGCCCTCTTTTACGGCTGTCACGATGGAGGTTAAAAGCTTAGAAAGAGGTTTTGTGGAACACTTTGCAGCTCCAGCAATGTATCGTTGTTTGTATGGGCATTTGTGTCACTTTGGTAACCAGTACAAGGAAGGAAGATCGGTGTCTTCATCTTTGGTCGAAATTCCAAAAGAAAGCAAAGCAGATTTATGGTTCTGTAATATCTCCTCTTTAGACAGTAGTAGGTGTGTATGTTGGATTGCCCTGGGAGTTACCAATTCCTAGTTCTTTCTTTAAACATTCGATGTAATGATTTTTACATATAAAAATGATATTATTAGGGGCCTTATCTGCCGGAACAACAACACATTTGTCATGAATGGAGGACAACTACCTGGAAACATCGGCATTTTGGAAAATGGATGATGCTTTAGTTCTCATTGACCTTCGTAGCTGACTAATTCTTTTAAGAATCATGGACAGACATGGACAGACATCATTCTTAGGCTTGCTGAACTACTCTTGCCCCTCAACACTATTCAATTTGATGGGAATATGAAAGTCTGTCCGGAGGTGTTGCGATGGGAACCAAAATGGGTCCAAGCTTTGCCTGTTTATTTGTTGGCTACCTCGAGGGAAAATATTCTCCGAATATATGGGACCTGTCGCCGAACTTTTCTTGTCCTCTTACTTGGGAAACTGATGAAGTAGCAGGACTGGCTAAGGTTTTCAAACTAAATAAGAAATTCTGTGAGCAAAGCTCACTGATGTATACAAATCGCTACCCAATTCGATAATCAATCAAAACAGTTTCTAAAATAGTAGATGCACATCTACATTATGTCATAAAGACTGAATTAAAGTTTCATGAAAATCTGTTCAGTGATTCAAGAGGAGCAGCGGATAAAAGATGGATACCCACTTGTAATGTAAAGACAAAGTCCATGTTTTGCTTTAAAAACCCCAAAAAATCATTTAAATCAAATTCAGAAATAGGACTTGCACATCTACTAATGTCACAAAGACTGTGTTAAAGTTTCTTGAAAATCTGTTCAGTGGTTCAGGGGAGTACCGGATAAGATATGGGTACTCCCTTGTAATGTGATGTCAAAATTCACTTTTTACTATGGGAAAACCCAAAAATGAATTAAATTCTGAAATAGGAGGGGCACATCTACATTACGTCATAAAGACTGTTTAAGTTTCCCGAAAATATATTCAGTGGTTCAGGAGGAGTAGCTGATAAGAGATGGGCGCCCTTTTAATGGAATGGTAAAGTCCATGTTTTGCTATGGGAAACCCATAAATCAATTAATGCAAATTCTGAAATAGGAGGCGCACATCTAGATAACGTCATCAAGACTCTATTCAATAACAAAATACCGAAGTAACCATTAATTTATTTTTCTGCATATGCGAATTTCGACAACTTATGTCGATCAAACAAAAATATTTGGAAGTCCATTAACAGGAAAACGTGTAAAAGCTGATAGAGAACAAATAACTAAAAGAATCTAAATAAAAAACCAAAATTCAGCCAAGGACAGAGGTATGCATGAGGGAGATACTCCTTAGTGTTAAACAAAATTTTGTTAAATGATGGGTATTGTCATCCTAAGTCATGCAAGGATGCCATTCTTAGTCGTATCTGTAGTGGCGAGCCGTACTTATGAAGTACTCATTGTAACATAATGAAACCCCTTTTTTTAAAAAAAAAAGGCTATCCCAGTTAAGTTTTGAATCGAGCTATGAATTAATTTCCGCGAGTTACCAGATCTGAGGCTATGGAGGAGAGGAATAGTTAACATTGATGATCGTGTCCCGTTGACCCTGGCATACCACCCTCAAAACGAAGCTATCAAAACATTTTGATACGCAACTTTAAATCTATAGTTCTCGAGAACGAACATATGTCTGCAGTTTTCCAGCATTCGCCTCCTATTGCGGCCTTCAGAAAAGACAAACAACGACAGGTCCTTGAACAAAAAAATCATCCATTTTTTGGAACTGCTCGACCCATTGGCATGAATGTTAAGAAACAGTCTATTTTATAATATTATTCCTGTATAGAAATGTAATGTTTGTATAGTACAGAAAATATTACGTACTTCAACGAAGTTTTTTCTTAGCAAAGGTTGATGAAATATCACTTTTCATAGCTCAAATAAATAATGATGACATGATGCATGAAGGCGCACGTTAAGTGGTATATTTAAGTTACAAACTATACTTTTTAACTGCAAAGTGTCACATAGATTCATGAATGCTCGACATTTTAACTTTTACTTGCTTTTGCAGTATTTTTGAATTTTCGTCGTTGTCAATCTTAATTAGTGGTCAAAGCGTCCTTACTCCAAATAATGTTGAACCAGTTTTTCCGTGTTAAATGCATTTTTTCAACTATGTTAATTTATCCTTAATCGAAATATTTTGGAAATTAAAAGTTTGATTTCTTATTAATGAAGTAAATAACTATCTTTTTTGCACCGTTATATTCGTTGAATTCTTTGGAGTACCTCAAACAAATGTTTTATTCTCGTTTCTGGTAAGTTAAAGAATTTTGCACGATTTTACAGGTAACATCTATGAAACGCCATTAGGTCTGCCTTCTCTCGCTTTTCTAAACATTCCTCTCCGTATTGCCTCCTCTCGCCATTTTATGATTCCTCTCCATTTTTTAGCCCAGTAGCCCCTAGTCGAAGGCCATATGGCCAAAACGTTGATCTATTTACCCGTATATCTCCCTTCTTTCATTTTAGATGTTTTTTAATTTGTATAATTTTGTGTTTTTGACTCTTTAATTGTGAACTACTATAATATTTTTATTTTGTTCAATCTGTTTTTCGACAAGAAATGTCGCCACACAGTGTTATTATATTTATAAATTCATCTGAAGCATGTAACAACTCTTCATACTATACATGTCCAATGTATAATATCGTAAGACACTTTGCTAGATAAATTATTTATATTTACGTGTTTTGATCAGTCAAACATTGTTAGATCTGCAAAGTTGTATCACCAAATTTTAGGAAGTTCCCTCTGGGAATAAAACCTGCTATTGTGACATTTATGGCAAAACCGCCTGCACTTTGTCCAGCGCCCTAGATCAATCGTCTATATAAAATAAAGCTTTCGGTAACCGGCTGAGACCTCCTCGTAGTACATGTAATACGAAGAACATGATGTTTAGGAGCTCAATGCAGATCAGCTGCGATGATGTATCCTGTAAAGCATTGAGAATTCAATGTGTTTTCGACAAGGAATGACGCAAAACAAAGTTATTATCTTTATATAGTCGTCTGAAGTATATGACAACATTTCATACTCAACATGTCCAATGGATGATATTTTAAGACATTATTATGGGCTTGATACCCATCTCATATCTGCCACTCCTCCTGAACCACTGCATAGATTTTCATGAAACTTTAACACAGCCTTTGTGATATTATGTGGATGTGCACCTCATTTCAAAAATTGATTTGATTGATTTTTGGGTTTTTCCATAGCAAACCATGGACTCAGCCATTACATTACAAGTGGGTACCTATTTTTTGTCCGCTACTCCTCCTGAACAGCTGACTAGATTGTCATGAAACTTGTATACAGTCTTTGTGACATAATGTATATGTACACCTGCTATTACAAAATCCTAAACCACTGAATAGATTTTCATAAAACTTTTAACAGAGTCTTTGTGATATACTATAAATGTATACGTCCTATTTCATAATTTGATTTGATTGATATTTGTGGTTTCTCATAGCAAAACATTACAAATAGGTACCAATCACTTATCTGATACTCCTCCTGTAACACTGAATAGATTTTCATGAAACTTTAACAGTCTTTGTGACAAAATTTGAATGTGCACCTCCTATTTCATAATTTGATTTTATTGATTGTTGGGATTCCCATAGCAAAACATAGACTTTGCCAAAACATTACAAGTTGGTACCTATCTTTTATCCGCTACTCCTCTTAAGCATTAAGTAGATTTTCATGATATTTAACACTGCCTTTATGACATAATTTAAATGTGCTCCTCCTATTTCAAAATTTGATTTGATTGATTTTGGTGTGTCTCATAGCAAGACATTTACTCAACCGTTACTGTTCAAGTCGGTATTCATCTGTTATCCGCCACTTTGCCTTAACCACTGAATAGATTTTCATGAAACTTTGAACAGTCTTTTTGACATTATGTAGATGTGTACTTTTAATTGCATAATCTGACTTGATGGATTTTCAAATGGGGAGCGGGGGTGTATTTCAGTGAGCTTTACTCAGTTTTTTTTTTTTTTTTTTTTTTTTTTTTTTTTNTTTATGGAATATTTAAAATTTCTTTACAACTGTGAACTAACACTTTCATTATATTTCCTTATACTTTCAGATATCGACAATGATGATATAGTGATAAATTGCAATAAATGCCAGGTTAACATGGAAAAAACTGATATTTATAATATGCAAAAGAATACACAGATGCTGTTTTCTAGTGAATATTGATTTGTTTGAGGTTGATATTTTATGAGAAAAATAATATTATAACATTAAAAGTTTTTAGATAAACTCTATAGATTTCCTTTCAGTCTAAACGTCCATTCCGTCTGTCGTACACTTTTCATTCAAAGATCTTCTCCTCTGAAACCAATGGGCGAATTGACACCAAACTTAGTCACAAAAGTCCTTGAATGGTCCCCTTTAAAAATTGTATCCATCAGGTCTGTTCCTCATCCAAGATGGCCGCCAGCGGGGAACATACTTTTAACATTGGGCCCTATGGAAAAAATGTTCAAAGATCTTCTCAGAAACTACCGGTCCAATTATAACCAAACTTAAGCACAATGGTCCTTAGATGGTCCCTTGCAAAAAAGATATTCGGCAGTTCCGTACCTCATCCAAGATGGCCGCCAGCGGGGAACATAGTTTTAACATTGAACCCTATGAAAAAGACAATCAAAGATCTTCTTCTCAGAAACTACCAGTCCAATTAAAACCAAACTTAGGCACAATGGTCCTTAGATGGTCCCTTCCAAAAAAGGTATCCGCCAGGTCCGTACCTCATCCAAGATGGCCGCCAGTGGAGAACATATTTTTAACATTGAATCCTATGGAAAAGACATTCAAAGATCTTCTTAGAAACAACCAGTCCAATTATAACCAAACTTAGGCACAATGGTCCTTAGTTGGTCCCATCAAAAAAGGTATCAGACAGGTCCGTACCTCATCCAAGCTCGCCGCCAGCGGGGAACATAGTTTTAACTTTGGACCCTATGGAAAATTTATTCAAAGACCGTCTTCTCAGGAATGGTACAAAAGTAGCTCAATTAAACCAAACTTAGCGAGAATTGTCCTTAGTTGGTCCCATTCAAAAAGGTATCAGACAGGTACTTACCAAGATGGCCGCCAGCTTGGAGCATGGTTTTAACATTGAACCCTATGGAAAATACATTCAAAGATCTTCTCAGAAACCACCAGTCCAATTATAACCAAACTTAGAAACAATGGTCCTTAGATGGTCCCTTCCAAAAAAGGTACATTTGTGTGTATCCAGCAGGCCTTACCTCATCGAAGATGGACACCAGCGGGGAATATAGTTTTAACATGTTACCCTATGGAAAAGACATTCAAAGATCTTCTCAGAAACTACCAGTCAAATTATAACCAAACTTAGGCACAATGGTCCTTAGATAGTCCCGTCCAAAAGAGGTATCAATCAGGTCCGTACCTCATCCGAGATGGCCGCCGGCGGGGAACATAGTTTCAACATTGGACCCTATGGAAAAGACATTCAAAGATCTTCTTCTCAGAAACTACCAGACAAAACTTAGACACAATGGTTCATAGATGGTCCCATTTAAAAAGGATATCCGACAGGTGCTTACCTCATCCAAGATGACTGCCGGCAGGGAACAGTTTTAACATTGGACCATATGTATTTTAAGGGGAACCCCTGTCCAAATTTTATTTGAATTATGGTCTGATATGGGTTGTAATGCAAGGTAGAGCTCTCAGCTGCCATAGAAACAAGAAAAATTTTGTAAAAATTACTCTACTAGATATTTATTTTTGATTTCAGAAAATGTATAAGCTAGATTACAAGGGGAACCCCTGCCGAATTTTTTTTAAAGGGGGACCTTGATTGTAAGGGGAACCCCTGCCCAAATTTTTTTGGATGGTGTTCTGATATTGGTTGTAATGGATGGTGGAGCTTTTGATTGCCATGGAAACCAAACAAGAAAACCGAAAATTTAGAAAAAAAAGTATTCTGCTAAATTTTTTGTTTGTTTTCAGAAATATGTACACTAGTTAATAAGGAGAACCCCTGTCCAAATATTTGTTGAAAGGGGCTTGTAATGTTGTGATTTCGGCAATAATTTTACCTAGATTATAAGGGAAACCCCTGCATAAATTATTTTTGAAAGGTGGTCTGAAATGGGTCGAAATGGATAACACATTCAATTGTGAATAAAAGGATATGGAGTAAATGCAAATGAGACAAAGTCTCTACAAATACATGGTAAAAAAACACGCAAAGGAACAACGCTTTTATTGTTGTTCTTAATCTTGAAGTCACCATGAGGCCTTCAACAATGAGCTTTGCTCATACCTCATAGTAAGTTCAAGACGGCCCCTAGCACCGGTTTAAGCGGAATTCTTTGCTAATTGTCGAGCAACGCTACATCCATGTCTTTCTTGGTCATGGGTGCGGGATTGTCAACAAACATCAATTAAATTAGCAAAGTGCTCTTACAATCACTGTCATCCTGTCAAACCCATTTAAAGATAGTTTTTGAAACAACTTGTACAATTAGAACACAATGGTACTTTGATGGTACCTTCCAGAAAAGGTATCCAGGAGGCCCACTCCTCATCCAATATGGTTGTCAGCATTAAGATAGTTTATATTCGATTTAGGTCTCTAAAACCACTAATCTAATCACAAAAGTCATCTCTGGCCCCTTCAAATTTGCGGTTGGCATGTCTTCATCCAGTCCGAGGTGGCCTCCAGCAGGGAACATATTTTAACATTGGACCATACTTGAAATGCCTTTTATATATTTAAGCCATGGTCCAGGTGAGCTATACAGGCTCTTGACAATCTCTTGTTTTTTTTTTCCATAGGGTTTAAGATTTTGTGGTTTCCTTTTTTGTCAGATTCAACAGAAATAAGCAATCTTCGTAAATGACCTCCAATATGTAATACTTGTGAAGTTTTGTTGAATGCAGTTCGCTTCAGTTGTTTCAGGGGAGGTAATCAAAATATAATTTTCCGATAGATGCTATGTATGACTATGCTTTTAATCGATTTGGGAAGAAATGGGCAGTCTTTGTAAAGTACCTTGCCTACATTTTTATACGACCGCAAAAAAATGAAGTCGTATAATGGTATGGTGCTGTCGTCGTTGTCGGCGTTGACGTCCGCAGATACTTTTGTTTTTGTTTTTGGTTCTAGTCGATCAATCCTTATGACATTTTAACACAATGTTCCTTGGCATATATGAAAGACTATGACTTGTTTTGAAAATTGTGGCCCTGTCGGTTTCTGAAAAAGGGGCCAAAAGATGCAAATTTGGTGTTTTCATATATTTTGCTGTAGAATATTTATTTTTTTATCAGATTTTGATGGAGTTTCTTTCAGTGTGCTCCTCAGGAAATTTCAAATCTGCAGTATGTAAACGGATTTCACGCTGCATGTACTGTTCTTGAGATAAATGGGTCCCGAAAGGGGCGAATCTCAAAAATTTTATATTTTTTTTTAGCGCCATGTTAATGAAAATAAACATGGCGCTCAACCATCAGATATTTAATAACTCCTTCCTTTCCAAGCTATGGGCCAAACGGGGCTAAAATTGCATATGTGAAGATAATCTAATTTTTTTTAGTTTTCATCTGATTTTGATGGTATTTTTTTCTTTGGATTATTCATCTTGTAAGCTTTCAGTAGTATGTCAACAAATTTATCATAGCTCTTTCGATTTCTGAGCTATAAGGGGTCAAAGGGGACAAAATTGCATTTTTTTAAATTATGTAAAATTTTATTTTTTATCTGATTTTAGTGGGTTTTGTTCTTTTGAATTCCTTTTAACACAGGCTTTCAGGTGTGAGCCAACATATTTTGCAAAGCTCATATGGTTCTTAGGCTATTAGGGATTAAAGCTGATTTTTATTTTCCGTAGTTTGTGTCCACCTAATTTCTGTGTTAAGCTATTTAATGTGTCCATCTTATTACTGTATCAAGCCTTTTTCTGTGTCCGCGTTCACTTTAAGTTACATATGTTCAAATTTCAGTGGTCGACATGCTGCGGTCGTATCATGCTGCGCTCGGCGTAACCCATTTTTTCATTATAGTTTAATTAAGTTAAATTTGATCTGTTACTTTCAGATCAAAAATGATATTTTTTCTAGGGGTCCAATTAAAAACTATGTTCTGCGCTGGCATCCATGTTTTAAACGGAGCGAAACGAAGCATTTTTTCTAAAACCTTACATAAATCATTTCTGATAAGTTTGGTCAAATTTGCTTCAACAGATGATCAAAATGTGATTTTCCATAGTGTTCAAGACTAAACTAGTTCAATGCTTGAAGCCATGTTTTTATCAGTTGGGAACGAAATGATCAAATGTTGCATACAACATTTCTTTGCCTGTTACGTTGAATTGCTTCAGTAGTTTGAGAAGAGTTGATGAAAATGGATAAAGCAAACAGACGGACGGACGATTGATTCCAAAAGATGATAATGCTCACACTGACCCTTCGAGTCAGGTGAGCTTAAATTTTGACGGGTTGTTTCCAATACTCCTTAGTCTTTTGCTGAGCGGTTGCTAAGAACTTTTTGGAAAATATGGTTGTTACTAGGGACACGAAGTCACTTTCGGTTTGCAAAGTAGTTTTGAAATTCTTTACAACATAACAAAGCTTAAAAGTAGAATTGGTAAGGGCTTTTATGACAAGTAACGTTATTGGCAGGGACCTTGACCTCATTTTTGGAACATTATGTGCTGAATATTTTCCTATTCGTTTTACAGAAATTAAATTCACGGTAGCTTCAGTATCTATTATTTATTTGTAATGATCTTTGTCAGTCAGTCTGTACGTCTGTTAACACTTTCAAAAATCTTCTCCTCTGAAACTACTGGGCCAATTCTAATCAAACTTGGCCTGAATCCTCACAAGGGTATGCAGTTTCAAAATTGTATATTATTATTCCAAAAATGAAACAACATGGCTGTTGTTTCTAAAAATAGAACATTGGGGTAATATGGTGATTTTTAAAAACTCGAAAACCATTACAGATATCGAAATCCGACCAGAGGTAAAAATGATCAGCATAACAAGAATTACCCACCCTGCAATTTGAGAAAATCCGAAAATCCGTCGTAGAGTTATTGACCCTTTTCAGTAAAAAAATGAGAAAGAAGGGTTGCTATGATGCTGATATTCGGCCCATAAAATATGTGACTAACGTGTTTTTTTTTTAAACTTCCCTATATATAAAGGGTATACTGGTTATCATGTGAAATCAATATCACTTGATTTGATCACGTGACATTTTCAATATGGTGGTCAAATCTGGAAAATTTAATACCCCGAAACTACGCGTTCAACATAGTTTAAATGTAAATTTCTACTGATGTTTAATCTTAAAATTGTTAACAGACTATTAAATATTCATATTTATCTAAAAAGGGGACAAAATCGGAAGAATTTTCTCTAACATTTTTGATATCTGGACGGATGTTTGTAAGTTACAAATCAATGAAGTAAAATGTTTAAAAAGTAAGATACATTTAAAGAAAGCTAGTGCTACATATCCCTTTTGAAGGACTCATATAACATGTATAAGACTAGTGGTTTTAAGGTTTTAGAGTAGGTCTTTGAATGCACTTTCCATTGGTTCCATAGTAAAACGCTTCTATTTTAAGGCGAACCGTTTTGACAAAGTTTAATTATCACTCGATCCTGTGCTTCTTACATCGTAAATTACTGCGTTGTTTGGTCGTTTCTTGAGTATTTTGCGGTAATCTTAATCAGCCTGATTAGTAATGATATAATAATGTAGTTATTGTATCTATTCAGAAAAAAGGCTAACTTTTTCCGTTCTATTGCCGACTGCTGTCATTGGAAATGGTATGGACCTTTGACGTCCGATTAGCATGAAACCATACTTTTTTTTCTCTCTGCATCGTTTTGTTTTGTTTTGTTTGTTTGTTTGTTTGTTTGTTTGTTTTTGTTTTTGTTTTTTTTTTTTTCGATGTCAAATGACATTTTACTTCTTTCCCCTTTTCATAAACCACAAGTACAATCTATTTTTTTTATCTTATATCAACTGCACTGAATCCTTTGGTACCTTCAATTAACACTGATTAAATCCTTTGAAAAATGACCTGTACCATTCATCTTATTATTGCTTGTACCTGTATACTTCGACTACAGTTTAAAGTGAGTACCTGCTTTTATGTTGTCTGGCTTTCTACATGGATTCTGCGTGGCATGTAACATTACCAATATTTAAGAACGAATGAATCCGAAATTAAAAGCTATCAAAGAAGGATTAACTTTTTCATCGTCAAACTAGAAAAGTACCCAATCAATTTAAATGGAAACAACGCAAATTAGAAACAAATGTAATACTTCTTGAATGCACGCTTCAAAATTAGCATTTTTATTGTTAGATAATGTGATTTTTCTACCCCTTAGAAAAATGCTAGGAGTTATATGCTGGAGGAAATGGAACTTAACGAAAATCAGCAACTTGCATTATTGAGGACCAAGAGGCTTTGGTGTGGGTTAAGGGAATATATAAATATGACTACAAGCAAAGGGTTACGTTCACGGTCAAGTTGAAGTGTATTCTTCTATACATGCAAAACAAACAGTGAATGTTTATTGTTCAACTAATTCAACATAACAGAATGTTTATTCTCTAAAATAGTTGTTTTTCCTCCAGTAGCTTTGACAACGATAAATTTGCCCTATCTTCGTCTCATCAGCTTTACTGATAGGAACGAATTAAACTATTAGTTATTCAGTGCGGAATTATCCTAATACGGAATTTTATTGAACCGATACACTCCGTACGTATTAGGACAATTCCACACTGTGTAAAGAATTTATCCTGATTTCCCTAAAAATGACTATCCAGACCACGTAACATTTTCTCCTAATTACAAATAAATCATGCACATGTATGAGGACACAACCACATTGCTTAACAATTTATCCTGATTTTGAAATGTATTTTTCTCCCAATCTGAATTTATCAAAATTTCAACATTTCTAGCATATATGCAAACAATACATTGTTTCATATTGAAAGGCAATAAAATTTTATAATGCAGAACAGCAAATAATATTTGTTCCTTTTCATAAATAATAAACTAAATCCCGTTCATATGCAATAGACCCCCCCCCCCCCACTATAAATCGCACGAAAACATAGATAACACACTGTGGAAAGAGAAAGGTCATCGGAGATAACTAAATCATACTGTTCAGAACCAAGTACAAATTACAAAAAATACTGAAGATGCATATAAAACGGTTAATTCCGTTATGCTGTACACGTGTTTCAGGGAGTAACCTCTCATCAGCAGCATTAAAATCAAATAATATGGAAAGCAATGATCCAAGAGTAGTCCAAAAAGAAGTACTCATTTCCAAAAATTTCGAAATAGGAAGCTAAATCCAGTTCAAAGGACATCTACCGAGTGACATACATGAAATGAAGCCTCAGTATTTTTAAGTGGTTTGTGCTTTGGTAAAAACAGTATTTTTTTTATAACCCGCAAGGTAAAATTTTCATGTCAGACAAACATGACTATTGGGCTGGTGAATACCCTCGCGGACCTCTGGTCCACCAGCAGTGTCATCAGCCCAATGGTTCAAAATACAAAAATACCAAAGTTGCATACAAACAGTTAATTCTGTTATGCTGTACACGTGTTTCAAGGAGTAACCTCTAATCAGCATCATTAAAATCAAATAATATGGAAAGCCACAAAATAGCCTTGCTTTTTATTATTTTAACTTACAAGTAACTTCAGGTTACAAATTATGTTCAGTCAACAGCAAAGCTTCTAGAGCAGCTATATTCTTTCTTTAGACGACAATTCATGTTCAACTATTTCATTTTGAGGCATATGCATTATTATGATAACAGCAACATACAAAAAGTGAAATAATGAAATAATATTTTGATTCTCATTCTAAAAATTCTGGTCCTTTATTGGATTGGCCCTGGCGGATTTACAGTTTGATCCTGCTTTTATTTAAATGCCCCGAGCATGTAAATTTATCATAAGCAGAGTGTACGGGAATAATGCTCAATCAAATACAAATTTCAAAATATAGACGGCCATGCATTGAATTTTCCGTGCAATAAATGGGGTCCTCCCATTAGTCCGACACTCATAAGTTCGACATTTACCGGTTCGACACTCATTAGTCCGACACTTATTGGTCCGACACTCAGTAGTCCGGCACTTGTTATTGCATAAAAAATATCGGTCCAACAGAATCATTTCCATCAATAATACATTACACCAGAGACATATAATTAAAGAGATTGGCAACTCTACTATCACCCCATATAAATCACAACAAACATGATACTGCCACACCGGAACTTCTTAAACTACTTTTAATTTAGTCGACATATATCTAAACCGAAAAGTGAACTGTTCTCCTTAATAATTTTATAGTACAGTTTAGAAAATTTGAATGAAAAATATTAATAAACAAAAAAGTTATTGGCGAAGAAAGCGGAAACTTCGTGTGGAAATCTTTCGACGATGATCGTTGTGTCCCATGTTGACTTTTGAAACTCCTCTTTTATTACCGTGATTAAAACTTCCTAGTTATGAAAACTGGAAAGTTTTTTTACCTTGTTGGTAGAGTTAAGATACTTTCATTATGATATTCCAAGTTTTATCGAGATATTAGTGATTAATTGTTGTGAAGTGGAAGTTTTATCGAAGTCTCGATGGCGGCGAGATTTCCCGAGAATTCGTAATGTTGCCAATCTCTTTATTTATATGTCTCTGATTACACATAGTGTAGTTTAACATTTTATTAACCGATTCTTACACGTGATTTAGCACATATGTTACATATGTATGTAAGAAGTTGATATGGCAAAAATCTGCGTTTTTCCAAAAATTACGTTTTTGGAAAAACGCAGATTTTTGCCATATTAACTACTACTGTTAGCACTATAGAACAAACAAATGTGTAAGATTTGTTATTCTAACGGTTGAGACTAACCTCAACTCATGTTTAAGCGTAAACAGTCTAGATTTTACTCACATTTTTTTTTCTACGTCGTTTTCGATTTAAACATCTCATAAGTAAAACAAAAAACTTATAAGTTTTACTCATTCTCCAACGCTCAATACTCTGCTTTAGATTGTTTAAGACACTGCTTATAAACTCTATCATATTTTTATATAAGAAAGAAAATAATAATTTAGTAATAAAAATGTTTAAAGGAACACAGTTCTGTGATCGATATGAGAATTGTAACTTTTTACCAGACACTCCCATAAGAACTCCCCCAAATGGACAAGCACAAGTCAAAATGGATTATAAATTTAGTATAAATGATAGGGCTTCGTTTTATGACTGGTACAATGGGTATTTTTTGATCAAGTTCAAAGTAGATAAACTAGCTGACGGAACAGCACCAGATAATGACACAGTATCTGTTATTTCAGATGTAACCAATTTTCTCAGTCAAATGACAGTCAGACAAAATGGAAAAATAGTGTACGACTGCAACAACCTATCACTTGCAAATCACGTCAAATCACTACTCACACTTTCAGACGGATATGTGAGTAGTCTAGGCAAAAACAGCTTTATTTACCCGGATAATGTTGCAACTACTGATGACATTCAGGGTTTAAGGCGAGAACTGCGCTCACAAATGCACTTGCAGAGGTAACAGCAGAAATACAACTGAACAGATTTTCATTCTTCCAATCACTAGAACAAAATCTTTTACCCCCAGCAGAGATGGGAATAACCGTAGAAATAAACAACGACAATTACTTGCTGTTCAAGGCCGATGGTGCTGATGGTAGAGTTGTAATTACACACTTCGAACTTTGGATCCCCAGACTAAACTTGAATTCTGTCGGTCTGTCGACCGTACTTCAGAATTACATGAAACCGAGGCGGTGGACATACCTAAGAGAATCCATTCACACTAGTAGCTCGAGTCAATCTGTTGAAGGGTCGTACCGCATTACAACAGGAATAAAACACCCAAAACACGTAATCATATTCTTACAAAGAAATGGAAAACATAATGATCAACTCCAAAATCCTCTGTTACTCGACACTTTCAAAGTAAAAGCAGCAAACACAAATTGTACCCTCCTGACAGCCAGATTAGAAGTTGGTTCTGGTATCTTTTACCCGGAAACGGGATATAGCTCGACTCAAATCAGCAGAATCTTCAGAGATGCCTGTAATTTTAAACCCAATGCAAGCAACGACTATGACACCGGGAACATGCTTACCCTTTACGGATTCATCTATTTTGATTTGACTTACGCAGACGAATCGGTGAGTATGGAGAACACATCCCTGACTCTGCATTACAGATTGAACATTCCCCCAGCCGCTGCTTACCGAATCTTTGCCCTTGTACTGAACGAAGAAGATATAATTTTGGACACAATTGGAAATGATATAGTAATTATCTAAGGTATTAAAAAATGAGTAAATACGTTAACTATAGTCTTGGTCAGAGAAAGAATTTAGCAAAAGCATACAAAAACATATCTTCTCTAACATTAAGACTAACAAACAACCAATTAACAGGGGACAATCCTATGGCGCTAACACAAACACAAATGAAAAAAATACAGAAAGCAAAGGCCTCTGGTACTGGGGTTCACATAAGAATTTCAAAGACACAAATGACAAATCAATCACAAAACGGAGGTTTTCTTGGAGCACTCGCTAAACTTGCACTTCCGGTCATAAAGACAGTGCCATCTGAACTGTTACCTGCTCTTGGCATCGGAGCGGCCTCCGCTCTAGCTGAAACCGGGGTGAAAAAGGTGTTTGGTAGCGGTTTAACAGCAGACGTACCACACAACAAAATCACCACCCTCTTACAAACCCTACGTTGACCACCTAACAAAAACACAGAAAGAGCAATTGCAGTCAGCACTCGAAAAGAAATCAGGAACTGGTCTCAGAATTACAAAAAGACAACAAACCGGTGGATTCCTTGGTATGTTAGCCAGTTTTGCAGTGCCATTGCTG
>MJUU01006212.1:3621-17171 GCA_002080025.1 Modiolus philippinarum
TTAGGATTATAATAAGTTTCAGTGCTTGTTCTTTCAGGATCTTCGAACAACATTAAAATTCCTTTCATACTTTTAGCTGGAACATTTAAATTAATATTCCACAATGTATCTTTTTTGTTTTTAGTTATTTTTCTATGTCTTAATATTCTATCATATAAGATAACCATTTTACCCTCAATTTGATGTTTTATTTGTCTTGCTAATTCTGAATCAGAAACCATATCAAATTCTAAACAAATGTTTTTTTATTATATAACTTGCAGATGTATCTGTTGATTTGATGACATTATTATAATTATTAAATGTAAGTTCATATTCAAGTCTATCCCCAAGACCTGATTGATAAAAAGGCATATGTGTTTCTAATAGTTCAAAGTCAAGTGGAATACAAAATCTTGAACCATAGACTGTTGCAATGGCTTGATCACCAACATTTGTTGTTGCGTCACCAGCCCCAACTCTATGTTTTAACATGTTTTCTGTTCCAATTCCCTGATACGCCATATTTTCTCTTTCAGTCGTAGTTTTCCATAAATCTAAATGATAAATATCACTATCTTCAATAGACATAACTTCATTCCCACTTATTTTAATTGATGTTTTTTGAACTATTGATCTTCCTATATTTTGATATATAGTCGCATTGTCATCTGTAGATTTAATTTCTATTTCAAAACCTAATCTAGTTGTTCCGGGGACAATAACATCATTACTACTTAAATTAGGAAATCTTACTGTTAACTGTTGTTTTTGATCAATAGTTGAAGGATTATGAGTTATTACAACACTTTGGCGAATACCTCTTACAGCATGAGGTTCTCTTAATTTTCTATAAGGATTTAATTTTTATCCGTAAGCCTCCATTTTTAAGGAATAAAAATAAAGTTTATAAAAATAATTCAATTACCGCTGATACTAGAGTATTGATACATAAAGGACTATCACTCTTACTCATAAAACTTATTCTATCTCCAGCCTTAACATATAAAGGTTTTTCAAAGTTTTTATATTTATGATATTCCAATTCTATTCCATCATGAGTTAATTTATCATTAACACTCACCATGACAGTTAAACCATCTTTTCCTGTATTTAGACTTATTAAACTAAGACCTAATATTTGACCTGGATAGTTCATAACATATTCACTTCCGCCGGTACCAAAATTAAACATTTGATTAAATTTCAACGGGCCATTAATACCAGCGAATATACATATTGTGTTTCTGTCTGGTATATTTATAATTTTGTTATATAATAAATTATTATTATTTTCCATTACTTGAAGCTCTTTCTTCATTTTTAATATTTCCGACGCATCTACATGTTTTTTTTTTAACACCAAATATACTCATTTTTAAAAGGTAAATTATAGCGAGGAAAGTCATTTTAAGAATTAAAAAAGAGTTTATAAAAATAATTCAATTACTGCCGATATAAAAGTATTGACACATAAACGATTATCACACTTACTAACAAAACTTATTCCGTCTCCGGCTTTAACATTTAAAGGGGTATCAAAGTTAATAAAATTATGGTAAGAATTCTTTAATTTCATTTCATATCCTGGGATTATTTTATTATTAACCGTTATCGTAACAATTAAATCAGAGTTTCCTATCGATTGAGTTACTAAACTTATACCTAAAATCTGTCCTGGATAATTCATTACGTATATGTTTTTAACACCAAAATTAAAATTTTGATTAATATTTATTGGTCCATCTAACCAAGCAGATATATTTATTATTTTTCTATCTGGTATATTTATAATTTTATTACATAATAAATTATTATTAAGTTCCATTATTTTAAGTTCATTTTTTATTTTTAATATTTCAGTTGAATCTATGTGTTTTTTTTCTTGTTCCAAGTATATTCATTTTAATAAGGAAAATTATTAAATTAAAGGGGAACCCGCTCACTTCGCTCGTAGATTTAATCGCTTAAATAATTTCTAAAACACAATTAATTGGTAAATTATTATTTATTTTTTATTATTTTCATCTCTAATTTCAAATTCAAATTCTGTTATATCTCCATTTACTTAACGTTTATAATTTGGATTTTCAAAATTTTTCGTTATAATATCTCCAAATTCTTTATTTCCAACCGGAATAACAGCTAATAATGTACTAGGAGCACCATTAAAATAATTATAAGAAGTACTTACTTGATTTAAATGTAAATATAATGATTTATAAATAGCAAAATCTACTGGTTTGTCTCCATAATGTTTTTCATTAGGAGTGAATATTTTTGTTTTATTAAATCCTAACATTTTTCTTAAATCTTTACTTATTTTTATTTCAACAGGAGTTGTTAATAAAGCAATACCATTTGTTTCATTTACAGATAATTCAATATTTTCTTTTGTAAATTCATTTGCTATTTGATCAAAACTATAATAACCATCAACAAGTTTTATGGGTTTTTCTCCAGTTTTTTTTATATGTTCATTTAAAATATTATACCAACCTACGCAATATGTTATAGATTTTAAACCAATACGTTTTTTCCCTTCTATATTTTCAATGTTTCGTTGTAATTGTATTGTTTCATTAATATTTGTAATAGTATGATACATTTTAGGGTAAAAAATGAATAAAGAATTTAAATATAATCCTAATGTATTGTATAATCCTAATACTAAATATTCTGAAAAAGATATGGGAATTAACAAACAAACAATATTTGTAAATCAAAAAGAAAATTTTAAAACAACTTTTCCCGATTTATTTCAAAAATATCAAAACCCACCATTGCACACCAACGAACCATGAAATACATGGATGTATTCATCATTTGATTGGTGGCAATGTCAATTAAACTTTGCAGTCTGGTGTGCAAGTACAGGATGTGGTGTTTCTTATGATGATCATATAAAAAACACTTCAAATTTAACCCAAAACGGTTTATATGTTTCATTTATATTATTGTACTGCCAGAATATTAAAAGAACTTAAATCACCTTTACCAACTGATTCTTCTTTCTGTTTTTATAAAAATCCTTATGATAAAGCTGCATATCAAAAAATTTGTAATGAATTTAAAATTTCACCTCATACAGATTGGAGACAAAAATTAGAAACATCTTGTCATGGTTTAGGAAGTTTTACTGAATACTATAAACCGAGTGCTGAATATAGAATGAATCATTCTCAGAATGGACCATTATTAAATATAAACGATTCTATTAAGCATACAATAGATATAAATATGGCTTGGACAACATTTATTCTAGATAAATCAGAAGGTTTTACAAAAGTAGGCATTGAACGTATTAATGAAAGTATAAGAACTTTTGTATGGGCTTTATTAGGAGCACAATCTCAAACACGTGTGGATATACTAAAAATGGGTACAGGATTTGACGCTCAAAAACAATTCTTAGCAAACGTTCAAGATGCTATTAATAGTCCCATAGATTTACCCTCTCAGATATCTCATTATGAACGAGTATTAAAGTATGCAAGAAGCAACTTTAATTATGTCTATGGTATTGGGTTATACATGTCTCCAAGTGATATGAGATTACAAATTGGAACAATTGTTGGTTATAACAACAAAATTGTAATCGCAACAAAAGATCAAAAACTAGGCTTTAACGATGATATAAATAATAAGCACGTTTCTCATTCTTTAGATAAATTAGATGGAACAAAAAAAAAAATCTTTACCAGAACTTGTTCATGATATTCCAAAACCTTCTATTAAATTTGTTCAAGATAAACCGAATATAGAACATGAAGAAAATAAACAAGCAATATTATTTGGAAGTGTTGTATTAGGTATTGTAGGACTAATTATTTATAAGATTTATTAATTTTATTTTTTTAAATATTCCCTTGCAGCAGCATATAATAATCCAACAACTAAAACAAGTAAAGCCCATAAATTATTTGCAAACCAATTTACTACGTCTTTTGTTGCATTTAACAACCAAGACACAATGGCACCGATAATTCCTGGCAATGAAGCTGCTGCTTTTCCTGCAAGCTTAGCTAATAGTTTTCCAAGATTTTTTAATTGTTTTTTATCCAATCTTTTGCATCTGTTTTGTCTGAAGGAGGCGGAGGTGGAGGACTACTTCCACTACCAGAAGGAATAATTGCCTCAACAATAACACCAATAATCATCCCAAAAGCAGTTAAAACACTAACTATTGTTATTCCTTGTTCTCTGAATAATGTTCTAATTCTTTCACCTAATGTTTTATCTTTATATAATATTTTACGCATTTTTTGTTTAATTCTATCTAGCTGGTTAGGTAATCTATCTCTATTAGCATTAAGTACCCCCAGTATTACGATTATATCGGATTCTATTTTTTCTATTTTTTCTTCTGTTTCTTTTATTTCTATGGGATTATCACTATATTTTTTAATCGTTTTAATTTGATTTTTTCTTTTTCCAAGTTTTTATATTTTTCATTCAGTTTTGCTGCATCAAGTTCAATATTTTCTCCGATTGTTGCAAACGATTTCATATAACCTTCCAGTTCTCTAATAATTCTAAACATTTCTCTCATATCTACATCTGTTTGTGTTTCTTTTTCAAATGTATCTACATTTGTTTGTGTTGCTTTTTCAAATGATGTTAATATTTCTTTTAAAGATGTTGACACACTACTTGCTGTTTCTGAAAGTTCTTCTGCTTCTTTTGGGGAAGTTATATCTTGTAAAGGAATACTTTCTTTTATGGTTTCAATTCTATCTTCTTGGGTAGTAACAAACGTGCTGAAACTATCTTGTGAAAAAATATCTTCTTTTATGGTAGTATTGTCTTTACGACTTGATACGCCCCAGGTGCTCGGCCTAGCGGCCTTTTTTTTAAGATCTTCTCTACTTTCTTTCATTCCTTCAGAAAATTTATAATCATCAACATCTAAAAAAAATTCTAAGGAAATCAACACCGTAATAATTTTTAAGAGTGCTAAATGCATAAAATTCTAATAAAGTTCCTTTGTAATATGTTAATGGATATGTCTTACCATGTACATCTTTTACAAATAACATAATGTCTCCATCTTCATATTTCTTAATAAAGAAATCTTGTTTATTTTTATTACGTACTGTTTCTTCATTTACATTATAAAATCTTTTTATTATTTTTTGTGTCGTTTCCATAATACGAATTTTAGCATCATTTTCTGATAAATTTTCTGATTCTTCAATTTCTTTTGTTACTTCACTTTGAAAATCTTTTTTTGTTGTAAAATGATTTCTTTTTTTTCTTCTTCATTATCATCATCATAATCAAATACAGGATCATCAAACTCAAAATCTCCTTCAGCCATTTTTTAATTAAAAATTTTTATTCATATTTTGGCGGAGGGTCATTTACTATAGTAATTTTGTTAAAGAAAATTAGAAATTCTCCATTTTTTTTTTAATCCATTTCTTACTCTTGCTTCTGTATCTTCAATCAATTTCTTTCTTTCACTGTCATTTAATACTGTTTGTGTTTGTTTTGTACGTATATTTTCTTTCATTTCATTATATTTTTCTAATTCATCTAAAATCAATTTAAATTCATTTTCATTTATCTGTCCATCAGTTAAAGATTTTGAAATTAATCTTTTATACTATTCAACTTGCTTTCTGCCATGGTTTTAATTTTATAATGTTTTTGTGCTTTTGTTGTAAGTTTACGTCTAATAAGTTTAACATAAGCACCTAAACCTCCACACGCGACAGCTGTAATTTGTATGGGAAGTAAAAAAGGAACTGCAATTCCTACACCTGCTAAAACAACAGAAGCTGATATTAAAATAGTATCAACTCCGTCAGTAGCATTTATTCCGCGCTTATATTTCTTGTATAGTGATTTACGTTTATCTCTTTCATTAATCAACGTTTTTTCTATTTCTGTTATTTTTTGTAGTCTATAATTTTGTCCATCTTCTTTTGGTAATTCTGGATATAAATCTGGGGCCGTTGGTTGCTTCATTTTTAAGGGTATTTTTTTGTTAATTACAGTTTAAACAAAATTTTCATTTGACATTAAAAGTACTCTTCAAAGATGATCGGGAATATGTTTAATATTCATGATTAAAAATACTTACATTGTTTTCCTCTTCTCCTTTCCAAAACAGCAAGGACTTTTCATCGGGTTACAACACCAAATAATAAAATGAATAAAATGAATAAACACCACAGGTGTTGTGAAATACTCCAATTTTTTGTTATGACGACAACTTGACAACCATGTAACTATTTACAATGATCGATTTCGTCTATTCATATTTATTTACACATCCGTCTATTTTCATCAATACGTCTTTAGAAATACAAAACTAATACAGGAATTTAAAATATAAAATATTGATTCGATTTTTTAATTAAATATTTATTAAAATTATTTACACTAATGAAGATTCACATTTTTTGGGGGGGTCAAAAATTTTTTTCTCACTTTTTCTGTGTAACTATTTTGGGGCGTGTTTTTGTGTCTATTTTTTTTTTCTGAGGGTAAAAAAATATAGGGTTTTTTGTGCTGTTTTTTGTTTTTTTGATAAATTTTATGTTATTTTTAGGTTTTTTGAGGGTTTTTTTAGGAGGGTCAAAAATTTTTTTTGGGAGGGGGCCCATAGGTATGGGATATTGTGTCAGGTTATGCTTGTGTTAACATGTTTTATTTTGAAGAGGGATGTATGCCGACTTCAAAAATAGGTGGGGATCGGAAGTGGGGGTTATTCCAGCCCCTGGACTAGTAGGGGCAGGAAATTTAGCCTTCTATACAAGTCTCAGCGACTCTGCTCTCTTCAGATAATATAGGCGACTCTTTAAACTGCAAGGAGAGTGGCATTTCTCCTCACAGTTTGGCTACAATGGTTTGCGGTCAGGCTTTCCGTATTATGACCTGAGTTCCTCGCATAGACCGGGCATTCCCCTATCCACAATCTGGGTAGGGCCCCGGAAGCTCTGTAGCTGGAGCCCTGAAAACAAGTCAGGTGCCGGGGAAATGATTGAAAAAACGCTATTTTGTTGTCTGCAAAAATGAATCATAATGGTTTTGCTGCCACTAACGAATGATTACAAAGATGCAGTATAAAATAAACAATATCATGGGAACTGTCTCAGAGCCTTCCTCTTTTCACAAAATACAATGTTTGATGTTCAGTGGCGAACCTTGACAGGTCGAGCCGAAGTTGTTGATTTTCAGACTGGTGTTTATAGTATTACAAATATTACATATATTTAAGTGAACTTGACCTGTGATTTCCATTTTAAAGTGTAGTCCGAGCCTTTCGACAATTTTTAGCCTTTCAAATCGCCATAACTGACCAAATTTCACTTGATAATTATTCTGTGCGAATTTGTGAATGAAAAGTCGATAATTGTCGTTTATTGAAAGGTAATCCTTATAAAACATTCATAAATCAGATTTTCCCAACCATACAACAAACTGTTCCACGGATATCAGTTGTTTATATGACAGATTTTATTTGAGGTAAAATTCGCACATAACATTTCTATTTGTAATGTGACAGGACTGTTTTATCGCTTACAGCCGGACTTTTTTTTATCGTTCACTGGTTTAGAAGGGGGCTAACGATTGTCATGGAGGCAAAAAGGCAAATGAGAGAATAACTATTGTTATGTTCAATTGAGAAAATAAAATCTGTCGTCATTGGCAGGTTTGCCGAACCCTGGAAGTTTCAAAGGGTATAATAAAAACAAGAATTTTTCATTTCTAAAAATTAAATCCCCATCCAAAGTTTAAATTGACAAATATCAAGTTGACGTTTTAACTCCGAATACAACTTCTAAACAACAACTTAAGGATTCTGGGATATTTGAAAGAGTGAATAATGACCTAGGGAAAAACATATTGAAGCACGTACTATTTCTTATGAATGATATACATAAAACCTCAGATATATGACAAAAATGTTACTATTCTGAATGAAATATACGCCTCAGGGGGTTGTGTTGATGAAATATTGTTTCTAGCTTGTAATTTAATTCATCTGTAACATCTTTGTATATTCACTATTAAGATAATTGACAAAAATGCGGACTCTCCATGTTGTTTTTCTTTTGCACTTCGCTAAGGGATTGTGGCAAGTGATTGAAGTGTTATTCCCTGTTTATTAATAAAGTTATGACAAAACTTCATCTTAAAATTTAGTTTGACTGACGGATTGCATAAAGTTTTACATCTTGTGAGCAATATTTAAGCTATGTATGGGCGAGAAAAAGTTCATCATTTCCAAAAATATGATTGCCACCGCAAGAAGGAAAGAAACCGACTCAGGGACCGGGAAGAATTAAGGTTAATATGACACGTCGACATGAGTGGTATATGTTTATATAAATTTATGTTAATTCAGACAATATTAAAGAGCATTTAAACACTCTTGTGTTTGATTGGTGCACTCACGACATAAATTAAATAGTTTATTTAAAAAATATAACAAAAATAATCAAAAAAAATTTTATCTCCCTGTTGCAATTAATTAATGAAAGGAAGATAATAGGGAACACTTACAGTGGCCGAACATTACAATCACATGTCACAATCAACCAGGGAACCTGCACAAGAAAAACAATAATAGTATAACAAACATACAAATAAAACCCAATACAGGTAGACCACTAACTCTAAGACCACAATCTTGAAAAGGAAAGAATAGACAAAACGTAATTTAGAAAGATGGGTCGAGGATTGCTCGCCGCTACACTGCCGGCTAGCTCAAAGCTCTTTTCGAAGCTGTTTTTTTAATATTGGTAATTTGTTCTCTGTCAGCTTTTACTCGTATTTCGGAAAATGGACTTCCAAATGAAATATTGCAACTTTCATTACAAACATATCAAAACACTGGTGTAAATTACTTTTGGAGTGTAAAAAATTCCAGTTTTATCGAAAAAATGTAGTTTTCGATAAATTACAATTTATACAAAGACTAGTTTCACCTACTGACAGTTACGATTTTTCTACACTTTATACAACCCTTCCATATAATTTTATAAATTCAAATTCGGTCAACTTATAAAATTGTCCTTTTAATTTTAGGGTCTTCAGTCTATTTGCTGAAATAAAAAGCGAGGATTCTTCTCCAATATTACTTACAACAAACAGTTATTCAGACATAGCCGATGTCTACTGAAATATATGATGATTCTTGACTAAATCCTGCGGGAAGTTTTGAGTTTGATTTTTCTTCCGTAGTGCGACAGTGTTCTACCAGCAGACTAGGCTCCTTTAGCTAGCCGGCAGATTAGCGGCGAGCACCCCTTGACCATTCTTTCTACATTACGTATTGTCATATTCTCTCCTTTCAACTTTTCAGCTTATGTCGACATCATTTACAACAACTGAAACTTAATAAAGCAAATAATGATTCTAGATACTGCCCTTTTTGGATCTAATTATCACCATTGACTCTTGTAAAACAAAAAAACTAAAATTTATGATAAAGGGATTATTTTGATTTTACTATTACTTATTACCCTTTCTTGACGGCGACGTTCCCCTAGATCCATCCTACAGGGTGTATATATCTCAACTTGTACAATTCGCAAAATTAATGGAATATAAACATGATATTAAAAAGGATGATGTCAGCAATATTTATAAGAAATAAATATCAAAACACTAATGTTCCCAGTGGCAGGCTGCCACATGCTCTGTCCAATTTCAATTTGTTGTTTCTTCATGTAGATTGTTTTCATTTGGTCCAACAAAACTTTCCAACTTGCAGATCAAATGTCCAACAATATCCAGATCTTATCAAAAACTATAAACTTGCTTCTTAAATTTTAGTAAAATCTTTTCCATTTTTTATTGTTTCTGTCTCATTACACTCTAGATTCAAACATACGTATAGAATACTTTGAACTTACACAATTCTTCATTACAGATAGCTAATTTGTAACAAGGTCCTAGACTGACAAAAGTGATAGAAGAAGGAACAGAGGCAGAGCACAAAATTTTTGCATTGGAGAAACAACTTTCTGGTCTTAGACAACAGGAAGATTATTTAACGAAAATTATCACTACAGGACAAACAACAAGTTTTTGTACCAAAAACCACCACAAGTGCACACCGTCCTACAAAGGAGTAGGGGCTCTAAGGCCCAAAAATGGCCCCATCTCAAAATCCATTCATTTATACCTGAAACAAAGCTTATGCTATCTTTTTCAAAGAATGACAACTAAAAGTTTGATAGTCCCTGTCTATCTCAAAAATTTTGCACCAGAAGAAACAATGTCAATATCACTAAAATCACTGAATTCACTATAACTATGTTTTGTAATAGGATTGAATAGCATTTTGAACCATGTAAATAAATAAAGACTGTCAAAAGCTTTTATCAACCACATATGTAATTAATCAATCTTAATACAGTAATGTTACAAAAATGTTGTATTAGAGACTCACAAGAGTAAGAAAGCTCACTTTAGAAAATAAACATTTTGTACTCATTGAGCTGTGGTTCTGAGCTCATCAAACAGGTGTTGCTTGCCAGTAGCCAACTTAAATGAGAATTAGATCTACTATTTACCATGTAAAGGGGCTACTGATACAAAGTATGGTTAATAGGGCCCCTCGGGCTGTCCCATAGCAGGTAGGCAACATTGAAATCAGAGCAGATGTGGCCATGTTTGTTTAGATATTGAAGAAATAATTATTTATGATAACGGATCTTTAGATACAAATTAGTTATGGCTAAAATTACACTCCGTAGGGATTAAATTGAAGTAGGAAAATCAAGGTTTATAGGATCGACAGTAAAAACGTCGCTCAGTTGTTAGTTTTTAAAATTTATTTTATTTGAATATTGCCCGTTGTGTCATTTACTCAATATCTCTTTATTATTCTTCAAAGTATCTTGAACCATATTTCAAGATGAAGAGTAACAACAAAAGTGTACCAACAATAGCTAAACTCTTTATCATGTTGATTTATTTTGATGTCTTCTGTATATTTATTCCATATTTATTATATAACAACACATTACTTATAAATTGAAAGTCATGTTATGTTTAAATATTTATAATAGTATTTAATTTGTCATGTTCAGAAGTTCATAAATAAATAACATCATAAATTGTACTTCTGCCGAAGCATTTCAGTTAAGTGTCTTTATGGTAAGTTCACTGAATTGCTTGTTCAATAAAACATCAATTTCTTGTAACTGTTATAGTAATCAAGGTGATTAACATTCTTTAACAAATAGTTCATGGTAAATAGGGACATATGGTAGTTTATGGACTGGGTGGTCATCCCAAAAATAGTATAGACCGAAGAGAAGCTTGGGTCCACAGAGTATTTTGGGTTGACTTTGTCCATAAACTACTATTTTGCGCGAATTGCTATGAACTATTTTATATATTATACTTTAACCAAAAATGTATATACAAATTTCGTTCTATTTTCCTTCAATTATTTCACTCCAAAAATCTCACGGTAAAATTATAATCTTACAATGAAATAGAACAAATGTTTATTTGCTGATTGGTTCAAAATGCAACAAATAATGTTTAAAAGGTTGTAGATCTTATTTTTCCTAATTATAGTCAAAACTTTTACACTATAATCTGAACAGGATCATAACTAAGTGGTAGAATAATTGTGACATCACAATATATTATATTGACAGGACTACTGGTCCATATACTGTTAAATGGATGGACAGTGTTAACAAAGCCAAATAGATCAGAGTATAATATAAAACAATGATTTCACAGTTAGAGCATGTTATTAACAATAAGCATATTATTCTTCCATTGGGTCGACATCAACGTCATAACTGTCATCAATAATCTCTGGTTCCGGCATATTTTTTGTATCTTTCATATACTGAGTCCAGTCTTTTACGTGACAAAACGGCTGTTCCAAATGTCTGGCGTAGCAAAGAAACCATATTACAGAAGTAATATGGGCACACATACCAACCACCCTAGACCCGGACTTAATTTACAATACCATGATTTAATGTACGACTCATCATGTGTTATCCACAAAAAAAACAAAACAAAAACAAAAAAGCAAAAAAAAAACACTTTGAAGACGCATGCCTACTTTGCATTTTAGCGCAAATTAAAAACGGGTCTTGCTTGGATACCATTACTTCATATTCGGACTCTTCATTTAAATGTTCTGCGGTGTACGATTTAGCAAGAGAAATCTGGTATACACCTATTTTATAAGATCTTATTTCTTCTTCTGTCATACGCGGACAGATATCTCTATTGATTCAATTTTCTGCAAGTTAGCCGATCTTATTCTTTCTTATCCGTCCGCCTCAACGCGCGTTTTTAATTCATTACTTTGCCTTGATAAATGTAACTTTTTTGAACCTAGGACTTCATCATCGTCGCGTGTTCCACTGCTAAGTGGCGGTAGGTATTTATTACATATTCCACAAGCAATTTCTATGTAATCTGACACAAAGGGTACTTTATCAAAATATTTCCATGATTGAAGCCTACTGTTTGCCGATTCAACAACCCAACGGATTTCAGTTACTAAACGTGATGTGTTACTTTCTTCAGTGGTAAATTGTTTCTGACCCTTGCTTAAAAATGACGGCATTTCAGTTTTAATCCCTATATCATGTAAAACGTCAATTTAGTCTCTGAATCCCATATCTACTACAAAAACACCACCTTCTTGTGATTATTGCTTAATTTCCTCAGTGTCTGATGCGATGATGTGTTGCATTATTTTTGCGTCGTTTTTACTATTATCCGCTAAATACGGACCCATGACTCTGACGAAGTAACCTGTTGTAATAACGAACACCATTGGTTTAATTAGTGGTATATGTTTATGTAAGCGAAAGCTCCTCCTTTGAAAGCGAAACTGTCCACTTTTTTGTGTGCACAAGTATGTACCATCAACCACTAGAATAGCTGGATTAAGACCTTTACCAAAGAGCGCTTGAGATAGCGGACGGGTTTTCTAATTTATAACTTGTTCTCTTGTTATGTGCTGGAATCCAAAGTTGGTCGGAGTAAATGTTTGTTTAAGGCTTTTCCTTATTGAAGAGATGCCTTTCCTCAAAGTCTTTAGATATGTTGAAAGAATTTTGTTTTACATGCATGTTTTCATCTTTGTAAGGAAGGTGCCTTAACATTTTCTTTTGGTTCTGACTGGGATGTCAAATATGTAAGGAGATTTTCAAAAGATGCTTTGTCTAGTCCGGTTAAATTCTTAAAATCTGTTTCACTTAATGTTGATTCAAAAGTTAACCCTTTTCTGTTCATTTTTCAATAGATTCTCCCTGATGTTTTGCAAAAGATTAATGATATCTGACCTGTTAACATCAATATTTTGTCTTACACGTGTCATCTGTTTAATTGCATCGTACGTAAAGGTGTAATTATTTACATGTACTGGGCAGCCTCTAGGGCCTGATGGTTTTATAATGTTATCATACAAAAAGAAGTTAAATCTTACAGTTGATGAAACAACAATTAACTTTGGTCCACGCATGTTGCATACTAAACAACACGAGTGACTTCCTCCAATTGACTGTATAGCTAATGATATGTTCTTTGATGATGATAGGACGTGTATCACTTGTTGATGATAC
>MJUU01006212.1:17270-46496 GCA_002080025.1 Modiolus philippinarum
ACGAAAATATCACATGCTGAGAACGAAGTTGGCAGAACTCGGAAAATATCATCATCTCCGACCGAGATTTACCGATTAGTATTTAGTCCTATTTACTGACTTTAGCCGAAGCCGACAGTTTTTCGTTTTCATGATTTATGTAAAAATTTCTGTCGCTAACATACATTATGGTATTTGCAGAGGTGTCTTTAGAGACAGCTGAAGAATCTTTAGATACGAAAGATAGCAACACTATGAAACAAACGTACTTTCACCGGAGGTCGACCAGTAAATACCGCTTATTTCATACAAAATGTCAGTCCCTCCTCTGGAAGTCAGAGAGGGAAGGACTGACATTTTTTTTATGAAACAAGTGCCTGTGTTCATGAGCATATGACAGAAAAAAATGTTTTGACTGTGTTTGAAGAGTTTCCAAATCATCAAATGTTTACCTAAATGTTGTGAGTTTTGCAATTATCCAAAACATGCAAACGCTCATTCGGCCAACAGTACCATGAAATCATAAATCACAGCATTATACTAATTGTTTCTAAAAATAACTTTTTCAAATTTTTAGCAATTCCCCGTTTTGATCATGTTTATAGAGTTTACAAAATGTGGGTTCAGATGTTGTAAATCCATAGTATATTCTTGACTAAAAACACTAATTTTTTCACGAGGAACTATGTCATTTATTCAGTGATAAGGTAAAAGGTAGGCATTCAGTATAATAAAAAACATACTGCCTTCAATGGAGGGTGTTATGGTAGATTACCACACTTAGAAAAAATATCACATGAAGAGAAAATATCCCCCTCGACGCTGTCTCGGGTGATATTTTCTTTATGTGATATTTTTTCTTCGTGTGGTAATCTACCATAACACCCTCCACTGAAGGCAGGATGTTTATAATGTTGATTGGAAGCGCTGACGAAGAAATTCTTTTCAATATATCTCCGAAAAGCTTTATTATTATCTCCACGAAGAAAACGTCCGTTGGCTGGCTTTTTACGTTTACAACAAAGAATACTCAGGTACTGACGATCTGAAGACATTGTGTAAATAGAAATGACAGATTGGATATAATGGTTTGAAGATTTTGTACCTACATGTTAGTGCCATAATTATTTGGAATACAATTTATTTGTAGCTACAAGTAGACATCGAATAAGCAATAGAAAAACTATATAATACACACATAGGTATATTCACCTACTACAACATTTATCTAATGGATTCAATATGTAGCATTCGAATTCAATACGACGACTTAGCCTATGGAGCAAAACTCGATATCAGAAAAACTAAGTACTCTGCTGGGGTCATGTTCAGTCATTATTATATTTTTTTCCAGACTTCTACATATCATAATCTCAATTTACTGTAACATTGATATGAGGTGTTATTTAAAAGAACTACATTTTGGAGTACGATGTAGAATAGTCCTGAATATTTCATTTTGCTGAAAAATGTGTTTCAAACTTATAAAATGTTCAATATATAGAGTGGTAAGAGAGTTCTCATTATGCTTTTCAGATAGAAACTATGGTGTTGCTTGCGATAAAAAATAAAAAAAAGATCACACAATTTTCATTTATTTGTACTTATGTTTTTTATGTATAAAGAATAGAAATGCACCTTCTCCCTAATATGTGATATTGCACAGTTGAACATGATAAATCATCATATTGTACACAAATGTTGCATGACGTTTCCTAACAACATCCAAACTAAATTCACGACGGCTCTTTTGTTTGTCATCACTGACTTGAGCCATGTCAATCAAATTAATCAAACAATTATGACACTTCCATTCGCCATCAATATGTGTATGATGGAGCGCAAAATTGCTCGTTTAAACCGCAAATTGATCTGGTGGAAGTGTCATAATTGTAAATAGAGGCTCAGAGACTGAGCCTGTATTGCTCAACTATGCATTGCATGACCAAAATATGTTTATTTCCAATGTGGTCCTAAGTTTAGCTATGTTCTCCATCAGCATCCGTGTTTTTAGTCTGATCCTATTGAAATGAGTAATTTTTACAAATGACATTCTATTTAGTTAAATTTGTTTGGATAGTTTCAACATGTTCAAAGAAGATGATGAAAAGAATGGTTTTCTCATACCGGGCTCCAATGTTAAACTATGTTCTGCAGTTGAGGCCATGTTTTTTTTATCGGCTTGAAATCCAATTTTAAACTATGTTCCGCAGTTGAGGCCATGTTTGTAATGGGATTGAAATGAAATGAGTAATTTTTGTAAAGTACCTTCCGTACATCATTCCTGTAAACGTAAGTTCAGCGCTGGCGACCAAGTTTTTTACCATATCAAAACGAAATGAGCAGTTTTTGTTGAGGAACTTTAGTACATCATTCCTGTTAAGTTTGGTTGAATTTGCTTTAGTGGTTTCAGAGGAGAAGATGAAAATGTGATTTTTTCCAAAGGGTCAAATGTTTAACCTAAGTTATGTTAAACCTAAGTTCCGCGCTTGCGGCCATGTTTTTTTCCAGATCAGAACGAAATGAGCAACCTTTGTAAAGGATCTTTAGTACATCATTCCTGTAAAGTTTGGTTGAATTTGCTTAAGTGGTTTCAGAGGAGAAGATGAAAATGTGATTTTTCACTTGGGTCCAATGTTAAACCTAAGTTCCATGCTGGCAGCCATGATTTTTATCGGCTCGGAACGAAATGAGCAATCTTTGTTAAAGACCTATAGTACATCATTCCTGCTAAGTTTGCTTGAATTTGCATATGTGGTTTGAGAGAAAAGTTAATGGGCGGACGGACAGACGGACGACGGCTGCTAAGTGATGACAATAGCTCACACTGAAACTAATAACTTACATGACGTATATAACAGCTCTGTTGAGCTCTTAAGTGTAATCCTTACCTTTAATGTAATTCAATAACACTTAAGGTTAAGGACCACTCTTTAATGTAATCCCGGTTACATTTACGGTTGCAGGACCTCCCTTAATTGTAACCTATTACAATTAAGGGAGATAGTGTACATATGCCTACAGTACCTATCGTAATAGTAATCTACAATTTGCAGCACATATAAGATAAGAAAACGTGTTCGCAATAGCTTGATTATGAGTCATATTTGTTTTAAGTAGCCATCGTTAACATGGAAAAAAGGGCTTAGAACTACTGTCGGAAATCTGGAACTGTACAGTTGGAATTTTAAAATACCAGAAATCACGAAAATAACTGGATATTGGAAGTTCATGTTCATCATGCAGATTTGTCAATTAATAATACTAAAAAATGTACTCAAATGTTTACTGAATTGTTCTCTACAGAGCCTTTAACCGAAATGAAAAAATAAACATCGGTGATCAGTGGTACGGTATTAACAGAACAGAATCTGTATAGACTGTCTATATCAAAATAAAGAAAAACATAACCAGTGATTCTTTTCATTAAAAAAAAGTCAATACCGCTTCCCCATAGTTTTTCATGTTGGTCTGTTGTTTCGTTTTTGTGTTAAGATCGGTTGCGTACTTGGTAAAATTTGGTTTCAAAATTGTGTTTTTTGTTCACTGCAAACTTTATTGTCATCGCATTTTTGTTCTAGTTTGTCATTGTCGTATACAAATTTGGAAATATTTCCGATGTGATCAACAAAGGGTATCCCAATGATAGCAAAACGGAAAATTGATTTCAAACCAGATAACAGAAAAATAAAAATTTTGAAAACTGGTGAATAACGGGCAACATCAAACAAACTGTTCCAAAATCTTTTCCACTGAAACCTCGAAATGTTGTTCTCCGATAAATTTTCAATTAATTTTATTTTTCTATCAGTTAAGGATGAGACCTTCATTATTACCAAATAACCGCTTTTTCATTAAAGGCAGTATTGTAATAACATGTTTTGTTTTGTTTTTTTCATTTCTTGGGAGGGGGGGTCAATGACGTCATTATTATCGCGCCAAAAGTATATCTTTGACCTAGCATGACCAGCCTCGACTGGTTTTGCAGCAATCTTAGAAAATATCTGCCGTGGATTGGAAGGCAAGTGCCGAAAATACAAATAGAAATTTTTTTCTATTCTCCCTGAATAAAACCGAAGAAACAAATAAACCACTTCAAATATGCCTTGTGTTTCTCGCATGCACTGACATAATGATATGCATCGAAATTAGCTCAAACAAAGTATTGTCTTATAGTCACTCTCTTTCGTTGCAAACAAGATGTGTTTTTGAAACACTATGCCTCGGTAGCAACCATGTCTACAATACAAACATGCTAAAATTGCAATCACTAGAAATTAAGGTTAAGTAGACAATTGTACTAAGCTCCATTAGAAGTATTCACATGAAGAATATAAAACCTCTTACAATCGTTATTAACGAGATAAAGGCAAAATCTAGATTTTGATCTTTTGACCTTTGTGACCTTAACCTTAATGAAATTTGCATAATATTGTTCAGCTTTATATGATCAATATACAGGCCAAATATGAAGGTCCTATCACATCTGGTTGAAATCATATAGGCAATTTTAAAAGTTTTCAAATTTGCACTCAGTGACCTTGACCTTTGATCTGACTGATTTTTGTGCTAATCTTCATTAGATCTATTCACATATCAAATATCAAGCCTCTAGCAATTGAAATTAACCAGCTATAGCACATTCTATATTTTGACCTTGTGACCACTGTCACCTTGACCTTTAACCTGACTTATTAAAATTTGCATAATGCTGTTCAGCTTCATATGACCAACATACAGGCCAAATATGAAGGTCCTATCACATCTGGTTCAAAAGATATAGGCAATCTTAAAGTTTTTGTTGACGTTTTCAAATTTGCATTCAGTGACCTTGACCTTTAACCTGACCCAAATTTTTTGGGTCTATTTGTATTCAGCTTTATTAGATCTATTCACATATAAAATATCAAGCCTCTATCAATTGTAATTAACGAGCTATAGCAAAATCTAGATTTTGACCTCTGTGACCTTGACCTTTGAAATGACCTTAGTGAAATTTGCATAATTGTGTTCAGCTTCACATGATCAATACACATACCAAATATGAAAGTCCTATCACAACTGGTTTAAAAGTTATGAGCCAGGTTAAAGTTGCAGACAGACAGACAGACAGACATACATACATACATACAGACAAGGCAAAAACAATACGCCCCCGATCTAAAGATCCGGGGGCATAAAAAGCCGACCATTTGTAACCCATTCATATAGTCCATAATTTAGCCCCAAACAATGCAGGTAGTCGCAGGGATGTAGCAACAGATATTATTTTTATAAGAGCAGTTATAGATGGCCGTAATATTTTATCTAGTCCTTATTAACGCTTACCTTAGCCCAGCCCTGCATAATATGTCGCGGGGTATTACAGCAGCCCAACATACAGACTGTAACCCTTTCCTTTATATATACATGTAACTGGCCCTTAACTTTACCCTTGCCCTGACAATATCCCTAGAGCTATAATAATTACTGTAAACCGTGAAATTTTCGTGGTAGTGTATTGTCATGATTTTCGCGATACAAAAGATACTAACAGCAAAAATAAAACAACGCGAATAGATTTCTATTTGATTTTTTCGGGAGGTTCTTTAAAGCGCAAATTAAGGATTGTGCGAATCAAAGTTAACAAATCGCAAAATGAGAGGGCGCTTAAATTTCCCGGTTTACAGTGTCCTACAGGTTATTCCGCAATATCTGCATGAATACATCGTTATTTTGTCATATTATAACAGTTACTGATATCAGAAATGGCCTTTTTCGGCTTCCATAATTCTCAACATAAGGAGAGAAAAAATCCTTGGTTGTTGATTCTTCAAATTAAAATCAACATTCCAAAAGTATTAGCCTATCTGGCGACATACAACCGTAGACATTTTCTTCCAGGAAGTAGAGTTGAATGTTCGTAGTGAATAGTGAACAACCCCCTACCCATCCCCACACCCTACCTCTACCCCAAACCGGAACACCAAAAGAGTGATAATTATAAACTAAAATTTTATAGTAATAAATTAGAAATTTTAAAGACGTTTTTGTTGTGGTCCTACATCTTCAAAACCATCAACAATATTGAAGACCCCTGTTGTACTAATTTTGAAAGGATTGCTTGCTTGAGGTCTGCACAAACGACAATCATAGCCTAAACTTCTAGGACCCGCACGAAAAGACGTTGTTTATTTTGTTATATTTTAGCTATAGAACAATTTTTACATTTCTTTTCTATAATATTTTTAAACAATCCTGAGCACTTTTTCTCCGCCCTTTTTTTGTTTCCGTGGTAACGGTGGCTGTTTAAAACAAATATGACTCATAATCCTGCTATTGCGGAACACGTTTTCTTATCTTATGTGCTCTGCAAATTGTAAACTAATTCAGAGGGATTACAATTACGGTAGGTACTGCAGGTATTTGTACACTATCTTCCTTAATTGTAATCGGTTACAATAAAGGGAGGTCTGCAACAGTAAATTTAACCGGAATTACATTTAAGGGTGGTCCTTAACCTAAAGTGTTATCGGATTACAATTAAGGTAAGGATTACACTTAAGGGCTCAACACAGCTCCATTAAATATGTGATCATCAAAACTTCATTAGACCATTTTCCCCAACAGCAACTAAAATAATAATACAAAAATACATTAAAAGTAAGTTGACAGGAAGTGGATTTTTTATAGAAGGAAAGATAAACAATTAGTGCATTAAGAATATAAGAAGTATATTTGTATTTGTGCGAATGTATGTTATGTCTCATTATCGTTGCAAGGTAATTGACAATAAAGTTTGAGGGATACGTGTGATCTAAATGAGCGGGTTTTCTTGGCTTCATAAGACCTGTTATATAAGACCCGTTAAAAAACTAAGAAGTCTCCGTATAATTTTCTTGAATGTATACCAAAGATGAAAATCGTATGTTATATCGTTCAAAAGTTATCAGTCGGAAACCTCCCGGTTGACAGACGGACGGACGGGCAAACGACTGAGGGTATCACAAAATACTTTTTAACTACGTGTAGCGGTTCGTAAAAATGATTGGCATCTTAAATAAACAGAAAACCCGTATAGTAATGTTTTTAGAGGCTAATTAAGATCCAGGATAAATTTATAAAAGAGGGCACAAATATTACTGTACATGGACAATCGAAAGCGTTCAGTAAAAACAAATGCATCCAAATACTTACACTCCGATGTACAATGTAAGACAATCACAATCTTCATCATTTCAACACTTCATTACCACGCGAAACCTAACATCACTGTATCCATCACTGTATCTAAAAATGAAATATGGTTATGCTAATGTACAAATATGAAAGATAAATTGAACAGAAGAAACATATTTTAATGTAAAAATGTGATGGTGATTATAAAAAAAATCATTGCAGATTTGAACTCACACAATTCTATGGCTACCACGTTGTGTAGCCCATAACTATACGATCACGGCCACGGCGCCTTCGTAATAAAATGATGAATTTATGTGGTATTTAAACTTAATGGTGATATCGATTATCACTTTGTCATTCTGTTTTCTTTTTTCATTTTTTGGTTTCGTTAAATGATTTATTTGGACTACAAAACTTGCCTGTTGGACTTCCTAGATCTATATAAATGTGTTGTTTGCTTATGTGGCTTGTTGACGGATGCCAGAAAAAACTTGGCCTTCTTTCTCAGTCCCTGGTTCTCAGTCTAAACTCGCCGAGTAATCCGAATGGGTATGTAGCAATGATGTTAGACCGTTATATACAATACTAGTCAAAATAAGAAGAAAACTCGGCATATGAGCCGGGCAGTGACTACATTGGCGCAAGTTCGTTTCGACTTTGTCGTTAATCTTGTTCACCAACTCTTCTCTTGAGCTAGTTTTTGACTTGTGTAAGTTGAGTATATTGAATGTATGACTTACCTACTAATATCACATCTTTTTGAGTGCAGACACTTCTTCAAATATCGGCTTGTAGAGTAAGTGAGAACCGAACCATCAATCCAAAACGAACAATCCAAGGACAATGGCAACATCAGAAAGAAAAATGAAAAAAAAAAAAAAAACAGAGACACAACATGGGTACGGCACAGAAAAGAATAAACTGCTATGCCAAGAGCCCATGATACGCCCGTCCCCTGTCAACTCGAGCTTTATGGCATTGTTGGACCACAACAAAATTTTAATTGAAAAAAAAATCAAACAGAATATGTGCCTTACCAAAATGTAACAATTAACAAATATCAAACTAATATGTAAAGTTAAGACATAGAAAAGTTCCAAAAAAAAATAAAAAATATTAAAAAAATATGAAGTCCAAGGGCCGTGAAAGTCCACACAAATCATTCAACAGGAACCAAATTTAAACTTAATCAATAATTTGTAAACATACAATCAAATACTATATATCAAATCAACATATTAAAGCATTGTAAAGAAAAGGTGGAGAAACTAATGTTTTTCAAAACTTTATTATGTCCAAGGGCTGCAACTCCGTACACAATCAATCAATCCGGACTTAACTAAAACTAGATCTGTATCTCAACTATATACACTCATATACCAAATATCAAATCAATATGTCAAGCTGTTAAATAATAAAACTCCAGAAACCTGTCTTATTCAAAATTTCACCAAGTCTAAGGGCCATAACTCTGCACAAAATCAACCGACCATAACCAAATTCAAACTTGATCTGTATCTCACCTAGATATACTCATATACCAAATATGAAAACAATATGTAAAGTGGTTACAGAATAAAACTCGGGAAACCTATATTTTCCTAATTTTCACGAAGTCTAAGGTCAATAACTCTACAAAATCAACCGACCGGAACCAAATTCGAACTTGATATGTATCTGAACTAGATATACTCATATCCCAAATATGAAATCAATATGTCAAGCGGTTACAGAATAAAACTGGAAACCTATATTTTTTCAAAATTTCACTAAGTCCAAGGGCCTTTACTCTGTACAAAATCATCCGACCGGAACCAAATTCGAACTTGATCTGTATCTCACCCAGATATACTCATATAGCAAATATGAAATAAATATGTCAAGCGGTTACAGAAAAAAACCTCCGGAAACCTATTTTTTCAAAATTACACTGAGTAACCAATGTAAACACAACTCTTGGAGACAAAAATCGGAATCGTTACCAAAGAATTTCTGCATTCTTTTTTTCATAGACGCCGTACATCGAAATATTTCAACACAAAAAGAAAACAAAAATCTTGAATACTCAAAAACGTGTGAAGTTCAATTTCACAAACAGATTTATTTAGATATCTCCCCAAGCTTGCCCCCCCCAATCATCGTAAAATTTTCTGATTGGGGCAAGAATGCGGAGATGTTCATTTTTAATGAAACAGACTGCTATATTACTATTTTTAGATTGATTGATTGAATATTGTTTAACGTCTACTCAGCAATATGGAAATGGCCATGGGACGGGAAATTCTGACTGCCACTGGAAAAGTAGGGTGAAATCGTCAAGGGCGGGGAATTTAGCCTTGTAGCCGATCACCTACGGACCACCCCAAAAAGAGCTTGCTACAAGGGTTCTTTAACGTGCAGGAAGCGTGGCATTTCTTCCAACACGTGGACCTGAGTTTACATCCCATCCGAAAGATGGGTTGAGTATTTATTAATCCCGCACAACCACGGAATGGGTCCTATTCCTATATCCCGGGACCGTCGGGGTCAGCCTCCGTTTAGGAGGGGTCACACCCCGCAAGCCGGAGATACTGGGTCCTATTTCTATATCCCGGGGTTCCCTCGGGGTCTACTATTTTTTGACGATTTCTTTCAAAATGCACGAGTTTGAAAAGTGATTATGACGTCATCACTATTTATGGACCATTTCCCACTTTCAACATGCCAAAAAGAGGCCCAATAAAAAAAAGAACTTTATTTTTAAGAAATTGACACAGTTCTTTTAGGCCGTCTAAAACCGATAATCGCCTGTCTTTCTCTCTGCCTGTCCATCCGTTTCACATCTCGTGATCTAACTTTACAACCATTTGGACAATTCCAAATTTTGTAGAAGTATTTGGCAAAATGCTTCCTGTTCTGTATACTAACTAGTGAGAATTCAATTTTTCTTGCAGAAATTCATGAAGTTTAAACTTCACTTTTGAGGCAATTTTTTCACATGTCATTCTCTAACTCCACAACACTTTCAACAATTCTCTTCAAACTTTGTATAGGGGTATTTGGTATGACGGATCTACCTAAAGATATATGTTCTCATTTGTGAAACAGAAACATTGTTACGGTCTGTCAAATCGTGGTGACTACCGTAACACTTCTGTAGTGGCAATTGCAACAGTGACTGAACATACCCTTGATGAACAAGTTTTTTGACAGTAATTTCCCTCTGTTGACAAAATCGCTGTACAAACTACAGGCACGGCAATAGCGAATGAGTTGTGAAATGTACAAGCCATATGCCGGAGAAGTGGGAATATTACTGCTCAAAAACGGGAAGTTCACTTTTGGAAAGTCGAAATCATCACGCTTGTCGTAAAGTTTTGTTTTCAGATGTCCAGAGTTGTCAATGTAGAGGTATAGGTCCAGGTATGATGCTGGTGATGGTGTATCAGTGAAAATGAGACCATAACACATATGTTAACTCCAACTGCAATACATTTTTATAAGCTGTATGTTTCATTTCAAGGTTTTAAGTAAACATTTGCAATGTGAATCCGTAGTGCGTATTGTTACTTGAAAATCGGTAAAAATGCGGAAATCTGTAGTGGTAAATATCTGTGCGTGATGCATGTTTCCCATACAGAATATTTGACTTAAGTCATAAATTAGGGAGGTTTATTGCATTAAATTAAAATTAAACCAACCAATAGCTAAAATTGCCTGCATGAACAAAGTCGGGAATAAGCTGTCTTCCATTTGTCCTGTGTTCATCTAGGATTTGCCTTTGTCTTTTTATCCTATTCGATTCCAACATGTGTTGTCACTTTCATTTGCTGACTAATACATGTACGTCAATAATTTTAATGCCTTGTTTGTGGAACCTCAACTCAGAACTATCAATGATACGTTTTCGACAAGCGCATCAGATCGAGATGTACAATACCTGTCAGATTGCCCATTGGAATTCGTCCTTTTGAAGCTTGTCTACATTAATATCGTTAAGAAAAGAGTTACTTTTATTGAATGTCAGAGAATTCATATCATGTGTACAAGTGAACAATCACCATAAACTCTTTAAATACGAACTTTTCAACTGACGGTTATTTAATTACGACGCATGTGGAAAATTTTGCATTGGCGTTAAAGGGAAGTAATTCATTTTATTAACAATTTCCGGTGTTTCGTTTTTCAAGGATTTTCCCCGGATTTTTGTTATTTTTCGCATTTTCCCAGATTTATCCCAACCGGGAGCACCTAAAAACGAAAATCCCCGGTTTTCCCGTTTTCCTGGGTGTGTGGCAACCCTTGTACATATAAGTGCATTTAAAATTGAGAACCCCATTCATTAATTACCTAATTTTTTGAAAGAGTGACCACAAAAGTATCATGCCAATTGATGCATTTGTTTAATCCTATAGTTCTGAAATGTATGCAAGTTAACATATTTCGAAACAGAACATTGATACCAGCATTCAAAACAAGTTGTTCACCATTTTCTGAATTATACACACACTAGTACAACACTGATTTTGCAACACACAACAAATACTATTTCATGCATTGTTTGCGAGATATATTCCTACAATGCATTGAATTTCCACCCTTAATTGCTTATAGCTTACATTCGAAGTTGGAGGTAACATATATATTGACATGTGAATATGATTTTCGACAATTGTAGGTGTTTCCTGTTATCTTTTTTATTCTATGTTAATACCTTAAAATGTTACCACAATCCAAAAGCTGTGTGAGGAAAATTCCTTTTTACGTTTGAACAACTTTTTTTGTATAATTCCTGGACTGATCTGTTTCTTCATACTCAATAAGTGTAAATAGAATATTTTTGTATATCCAACAACACATATACACCTGTTGATGCATAGTAAATGACACAAATCTGTAGTCCACATATTGCTGCTGGAAGTGGAGATTGAGAGCTGTAAACACAAATATTCATACTGACCTGTAGTCCACATTAGTGGCAGGTAGTTTAATGTGCATTGTAGTGAAATATTATGTATTAAGACTTTTCAAACTAACTTGCAGTCCAAAACAAGTGGGAGGAAGTTTCTACTGTATTGTAATCCACTGCTATGTCTGAGTTTTTTATGGACCTGCAGTCCACAATCTTTGCAGGTATTCCATATTGTATTTTTATCTGCTATGTTTTTAAATGACCTTGTTTTCTACATCAAGTTATAGTAAGTTGTAACTGTGTTGTAATCCACTATTATACGAGTTTTCAAACTGATGTGCAGTCCACATCAAGTGGCAGGTAGTTTGTACTGTATTTTTATCTACTTTCGTGTATTAGTTTTTCAAACTGACCTGAAGCCCACATTCAAGTGGCAGATAGGAAAAAAGAAGGGAAACGGGGAATGTGTCAAAGAGACAACGACCCAAAGGGGGTAATAACAACTCAAAGCCACCATAAGATCTTCAATGAACGGTGAGGAAACCCCACACCCAACGTCAGGTCGGAGTTGGCCCCTAAATAAAGAGTAATCAAGTTCAGCGAAATAAACATCATCCTAGACTCCCATAGACATAAAGTGAACTTACTAGAAAACAGACAAGACACACAATGGCTTAATAAATTTCCTGACTTAGGACAGGCGCAAACCTGCTGCGGCGGGGTTAAACTAGTTTTATTGGGCCCAAACATTCCCCCTACAGCCAATGTGATAAATAAAGAAACAATCGTAACAACAGTAAAATTCAGTTGGCAACAGGACTGAGTCAATTGTGAGAAATGAAATTGGGAGAACTAAATATATACGGACATAAACATGAAATCACAAGAGACTACTAGCAGTTAACTGACATGCCAGCTCCAGACCCATTACCAACTGACAAATTAAGTTGTGTACCCTCAATATACAGTTTAGCATAATGATTTCATGTATATACCGGAATACACAACCCGTGTCCATGCAATACTGATTTTAGAAATTTAGAATGTGTTTAGTTAAAATGCAAAGACCATATCAAAAAATATATATGTTAATACCAAAGAAGGCCATACGTAATGACTTGACAATATCGTAATTATAACCCTTATGAATTAGACGATTTAAAGGTTTTATAAGTTGTTAGGCGAGTTTAAGTATTTTTACTCTTATGTAAAACATTACCGTAAAATAAGGGATGTGAAATACCAGCCTTGATTAGATGTTTACAGGTTGCATTGAATTTATTAACTAAGTCTTTATATCGATGATAAAATTTAGTAAAGGTTTTAACTAGTTTATGATAAGGAAAACCTTGATGTAATAGTTTTTCAGTTATGAAAAGATTCCGTTCATTAAAATCGCAAACTTTATTACATACTCGAGCAAATCGAACAAGTTGAGATATGTAAACACCATATGATGGTGCTAATGGAACATCGCCATCCAGAAATGGATAATTAACTATGAGAAAAGAAAAATCGTCCCTTTTATCATAAATTTTAGTATCCAATTTACCATTCGTTATATCAAAATAAGACGTCTGATTTTTTCCTTTATAAGGTTATGTGGTAAGGTAGTATAGAGGGTAGAGAAATCAAAACTTTCAAGGGATTCGAAAGGGGCATTATAAGCATTCAATTTATCGAGAACTTCCAATGAATTTTTGACACTCCAAAAATGATTGATACCACTGTTTTCATATACTTTGTTACAGAAATTTATAACCAGGTTTTTAATAGCAGTCAAAGTATTAGTGAGTATAGTAGAAACTTTAGTAGTAGAACAGTGACTAGATGACAAAATGAACCTAGATTTATATGGCGTTTTGTTGAGTTTAGGAACCAAGTACATGGTTGGAACTGTTTTACTATCAGGTTTAGCCTGTAAAGATGTAGCTGTTAGAAAATGTATGTTTGTAATTTTATTTTCCGTTAGTTGGGTTAATTGAAAAGTATTTGAACTGGTAATTTCTTTTTGGAGTACTTCTATATAATGTTTACGACAAACTATAATGATGTTATTAGATAGTTTATATTATAATGAAATGTTATGTAGGTTTTTGTACCCGACCTGCAGTCCACATCAAGTAGCAGGAAGTTTTAATCTAATCCACTGTTATGTATGAGTTTTCAAACTGACATGCAGTCTACATCAAGAGAAAGGTAGTCTAAATTGTAATTTTATTTACTACTGAATATGAATTTCAATTTGACCTGCACGTCACATCAAGTGGCATATGATTTTATTACACTTCATGCAAATTTCTGATAAAATCCAGTCATTTCATTGGTTCTCCTCGATGTGGTATTTTGCAGTATTTTTTGTTTGCTCCGCCTCCCATTAGCAACATGTGATATTTTTGCGAAGCAACGAAAATATCACAGGCTTCCCCTAGCAACATGTGATATTTTTGCGAAGCAACGAAAATATCACAGGCTTCCCCAAGCAACATGTGATATTTTTGCATAGCAACGAAAATATCACATGCTGAGAACGAAGTTTGCCGAACTCGGAAAATATCACCATCTCCGACCGAGATTTACCGATTAGTATTTAGTTGTATTTACTGACTTTAGCCGAAGCAGACAGTTCTTTGTGTTCATAATTTATATAAATTTCTGTCGCTAACATACATTATGGTATTTGCAAAGGTGTCTTTAGAAACAGCTGAAGAATCTTTAGATGAGAAAGATAGCAACTCTATGAAACAAACATGTTGTCGCCGTAGGTAGATCAGTAAATACTTGTTTCATAAAAATGTCAGTCTGTTCTTCTTCTTTCTCTGCTTCATATAAAATTTCAGTCCCTCCTTATCTGTAAGAAGAGAGGGAGGGACTAACATTTTTTATAAAACAAGTGCCTGTGCTCCATGATTATCTTGCGGAAAAATGTTATGACTGTGTTTGAAGGGTTTCCAAATTACAGCATTGTACGAATTGTTCCTGAGAATAACTTTATTTTCATTTTTCGTTTTAGCACTTTCCCGTTTTGATCTTCTATTTGGCAGATATATGTTAGAGTTTACAAAATGTGTGTTCAGATGTTGTAATTCATATTATATTCTTGACTAAAAACACTTAATTTTCCATGAGAAACCATATCATTTATTCAGTAAAAAGGTAAAAGGAAAGCATTCAGTATAATAAAAATCATACTGCCTTCAGTGGAGGGTGTTATGGTAGATTACCACACTTAGAAAAAATATCACATGAAGAGAAAATATCACCCTCGACGCTGTCTCGGGTCATATTTTTCTTCATGTAATATTACCATAACACCCTCCACTGAAGGCAGTATGTTTATAGTATTATATTGTAATGAAATGTTATGCAGAAGTCTTGTAACTGACCTACAGTCCACATCAAGAGGCAGATAGTTTTTTTTAATGCAGTCCTCTGTTATGAATCAGTTTTCAAACTGATCTGCTGTCCACCATCAAGTGGTAGGTAGTTTATGTTATATTGTAATGAAAAGTTATGTATGAGTTTTTAAACATTAAGTTCCTGACTACTTCACATAGATAGGACTTTCCTCTATCTACCAACTGAGGATGCATCCGGCAGCTCTGTAACCTGTGCCCAAAGAATACGTTTCAGGTATGGGCAAATAGCATTGGGAATTAAATCGGCAAACAACGAAGGATTGCTCCGAGAGTGTTAGAAAGGGATCAAAATGATCAGGAATACAACGGTATTACTATGAAACCCTGGAAACCACAAAAAGAAGCCACGTGAAAGATGACTTGACAAAAATAAACCTTAATTCCCCATTATTCCTGGTCTAAACGTAATGCAACAGAACTAAGAAAAAGAAACAACTTTCTTAGTATAGTCTTTATTCTGTTTCAGATAGTTTTTATGTACTTTCATTATGATGTGGCATTTGAAACTTTAAACAACATATATAATAATGCTTATGACAATTTTGTAATATAAACTGCCCTGGATACGCTCGTAACGTATTTATCGCACACAGCCATGGACATCAAGTTTTCGAGGAGTAGTACACCGCAACCTGGAATACTCGGTCACATTTCCATATCCCGGGGTTCCTTCAGGTCCTATTTACTGGTCAGGGTTGGGGGGTTGTAACATTGAATTTATGAAAAAAAATATATTTTGAGTTTTCAAAATATTAATAAGCTCGGTATTGTGTTATTTGATTATCTCCTCTAAGCACCTGAACCAAATTCGTCTTTACTAAGATTTACAATAATGTGGACTGATTAATTGATTAGTTATAGTTTGATGTCAAGTGAGCAATATTGCAGCTTTATCAGAACGAGAACAAGTTAATCAATTCAAAGATTAAAATAAAATATAAGTAAGAGAAAGAAACGAAGGTGATGAGACAGCGAATTAGATTGCCACTGGAAATGGGGAGAAATGGGTAGGGCGGAAAATGTAGCATTCTGTATGAGTCCCAATGTCTCTGCTCTCTTCAGAAAATATATAGCTGGGGTTTTATACTGCATGGACCGCGGCGTTTCTCCTTACACTTTGGCTAAAATGGTTTGCGATCAGGCTTTCCGTATTATGACCTGACTACCCCGCAAGAAAATGGCATTTCCCTAACCACCAGCTGGGGACGCGACCGGCAGTTCTGTAGCCAAATCCCCTGAAAACCGATTCAGGTGCCGGGTACAAAAATGTGGACATATTTTAATCATAAGCATAGACATGGCTTAGAAGCGTTTTGTCACTTTAGAGATACCGGCTCGGTCCCTGTGCCTCTTGTTAAATTAAATTATTAATAATAAATAAAATAATTCCTTGTCTCCAAAGTGGGAATGTTTTTCTATTACAAAGAAAACTCCAATGCATATGCTCATTTTTATACCCGCCCAGTAAGGCTCCAACTTTATCCCTTGTCTATCCGTCCGTACATACGTCCGAAAATTTTCGTGGAGGATTTCTTAGCTTGCGTATGCAGTAATGATTTTATAATCGCTGTTAAGCTTTAGTGTGATCAGTTATACCGTGTCCCCATTTTAAAGTCAACTGCGTATCTACTTCTAGTTTGGTGATAACTCTTTGATTTTTTTTTTCATTTAAGCCATTTTGGGGGCATTAGTGTCCAATGAACACTTTAAAAAAAATTCTTCAACAAATTTCATGAATTTTTGTAGAGGATTAACGCACTCTATGCTCATTTTCAGAAACTGAAGAGGGAATATGGAAAATCGATGCAGTTCTTCTGATGAATGTAAATTAAAAGATACATAATTTCAATGATCCAAAAATGAAAAAGAAAATTGTTTGGTCTAAAGTTGAAGAGACAATGAAATAAGGTTTCGGCTATGATCCTTGGAAATATGAACAGAATCTAATACTAATATTAATACATATAAGTCCAAACACAAAACTACTTAAAGACACAACAGCACAACAGAGAACATCCCAAGGACTTGTTCATAGTTTGATGTATTGGGTATTTGTGGTGGCAGTCCAGCAATTACACCAATAGGTGTAATTCAATGTTCAAATTTAAAAGGAATTTAGAAGAAACAATGTTTCAAAATGTTCAGACAAACCTGTATCAGATGCAATAGAAACCTTAGTTACTGAAAGCACTGATAACACTACTATTACCAAGCATCCATTGGCTGCCGAAAGTATGAAAAAATTTAAAGAGGCAAAAAATCGAAAACAAAGTGATAAATACTACAAACGACCTGCAGACACAAGAGGACAAAGAACGAATAACAAAATACTGAAGTTGCTGTTAATTTGGATTCTGCATATGCCACAATCTGCTAGGGAACTAAACAGGAAAAACACAAACAAGACAAAAGAAAAACGTAAACAACGATAGGAACTCGGGACTGCCTGACTGGGAACCGGCACTAGCAAAAGCCAGTGGTAGGGTTAAACCGGTTTACGGGTACCCCCAACCTCCCCTTTATCTGTCCTGTTTCCCAATAGTATCATTAACATACGAATAAAACCAAACGCAGGTAGACGGTATACTAACTCCATGACCACAATCTTGATTGATTGATTGATTAGTTAGAGTTTAACGTCCAGTGAGCAATATTTCAGCTATATCAGGACGAGAACAAGTTAATCAATTCAAAAAATTGAAAGCAAAAGAAGAAAGAAACAAAGGTGGAAGGGACAACCGGGGCAACGACTTTTGAATGCCACTGGAAAAAGGGAGTAATGGGTAAGGGCAGGAAATTTAGCCTTCCATACCGACACCCAATGCGTCTGCTCTCTTTAGAGAAATATAGAAGGGGTCTTTATACTGCATGGAGCGTGGCGTTTCTCCACACAGTTTGGCTACAATGGTTCGCGGTCAGGCTTTCCGTATTATGACCTGACTACCCCGCATAGACAGGGCATTCCCCTATCCACCACCTGGGGACGCGCCCGGCAGCTCTGTAGCCAGAGCCCCTGAAAACCGATTCAGGTGCCGGGCCACAATCTTGAAAGGAGAGAAAATGACAATACGTTATTTTGAAAGATGGGTCAAGGGGTGTTTGCCGCCACATTGTCGGCTAGCTCAAAGAGCCTGGTCTGCTGTTAAAACACCGTCGCACTACGGACGTAAAATCAAGACTCAAAACTTCCCGAATGGTTGGGTCAAGAATCATCAAATATTTCAGTAAACATCGACAGTATCATTGTGAGGTCAAACCACTAACTATCAGTGAGAGGTCAAATGAGTAATTACCATTAAGACCTAAATAAAAAAAAAACAAAATCAGCTGAATACAGAGCTATGCCAGAGGGAGATACTCCTTACTTTTTAACAAAATTTTGTTAAATTTCGATATGGTAAGTTTTCGGATGAAATTCGGTTCTTGGGCCAGCACCGAGACACTGGGTTGGTGAATACACTCGGGGACTAACATACCACCAACACAGGCTTCGACCCAATGGTAATTAATAACAAAATACCGAAGTTGCTGTTAATTTGCATTCTGGTTTTTGACAACGAATGTCTCTTCAGTGCAGATCAAGTCAAAAAAATATTTTATTAGTTTTTTTTTACATAATAAAATGCAAATGACTGCTATAAATAAGTTTAATTGACAGTTTTGAAAAGTTCATCCTCTAAAAATCAAATAATTTAATATGAACTACAGACATTAATCCATGACAAACAAAATTTAGGGGAAGGGGGTACATGTTCGAAGGTCAAAGGGTCTTAATGTAAACAATCTGCAAACCAAAATCAATACTGATTATGACGCTTTTGATCTTTTCTGTATTAAATTTGAATATCGGATGTGCTAATTATTATATTTCGACACGATGAATAAATAATATCTTTAAACATTCAATATTATTCTTTCAATTAGCTGTTTTTTGAAGAAAAAAAAAACAAAATAGACATAGGATATTTTTTTGATTTGGACAGTTTTTTTTTATTTTACGGAAAATTCTCCTCCAATCAAAATGAACTGAAAAAAAAATAAAAAACTACTAAATCTCCACTTCTTACATCTATATACTTTTATGGGGTAAAACTAAATTACCGAACAGAGCTATCAAGGGAGACAAAAAAAGTCCACGAGACAAAAAAAAAATAATCAGTTTGAAACCATCGAAAAAAATGTCGACTGCAATGGTCCTTACTTGGTACATGTATTTCATAAGATATGGCTAGTTAAATCCGTTTTGTGCAATGCCAAACCTCTCCCATTACGGTAGTGTCTGGTAGCAACTGTCATTGAAAGGCAAGGACAGCTGAAAGAAATAAAAATCCCAGTACTAAGCAAAAAAAAAGAATTTTGAGTTCAAACTGAACTTTTCCACAAGGGACTGACTTCAGATAGCTCGGGAAATTTTCGAATTATCTTCTACGTCAATCTGACATGATTCGTTAAACTGCATATCAAATGTTCTATCAAAGTTTAACTTTGTTTTTGCACTGCAACTCCTTTTTAAAGTAAGAATAGCTATTTATTTTTAAAATTAGCCTACCAAATACAATTTGTTCCCGGTGCCCGTATTTGACTCCGCAATAAAATATCCAAATGAGAAAAAATTGCATAAATTTCTCCATATGAACTGTTTATAGTTGCTACTGAAAGAACTTACTCATCCGATTCCTTACAAAAGATGAACATATATCCCTTGTTACTATGGGAAGAAATAGAATTTTGAAGTTCAAAGCTGTCTGCAATACTACGAATAGATTCTTTGTGTTCCAGAGTAAATAGTAGATTTTTGGCAGGAAAATATTCGGTCTTCCGGCCTCGAAAGAAGACTTTGTATTGATTCAAAACCACTCATATAATAAAGAATAACTTCGAATGAGCCTCGTGTGAACCAAAAATGGTGGTGAAATAAAATTCAACGTTGTTGATACATTGATCTGTTAGCAACTTCTCTAATGTTCATTGTGAAAGACAATAGGCAGAGTGCACTTGGAAGTGGAGTAAGGAAAGCTTCTCTTATCAAATTATAAGAGCCTGCCTTTTCGAGCTCTATGAATTAATGAGCTGCTGCAACAATGGTTATAATAAACAAAGGTGGAAGGGACAATAAGTTTTGATTGCCACTGGGAAAGGGGGCAAATAGGTAGGAACAGGGATTAAGCCTTCTATACGAGTCCCGGTGACTGCGATTTTTAAGATATGTACATGAAACATGTTGCAGATTCATATAAAGAAATGAATTTTACATTTTGATTTTTTTCTGTTTTGAAATTCATTCTTAACTTTTACTGTTTCCTCTATTTATATGAAAATATATATTTTCCAATGGCTACATATAAACTATGGAACAAACTAAAAGGGCACTAGACAATGTAAGCGATCTCGCTGTTTGACTTGTCCTTCACGTGTATTACTGTGTGTGTGCTGTGGGCTTTAAACGCTGTAAGATGATCTGTGAGGGTGAGACTTGCCGTAGTTTGGGTGATCGCTTTGTCTAACAAAAACAGAGCGTCATCAATGGAAAAGATTCCCCAGTATGTGAGCATTTTCGGCGAGCTAACCATAGCTTACTGGACATGCACGTAACTGTCCTTATACAAACTAGTGCAGGTGAGAAACAAGAAAAATCGTCCTTTTCTTTTGAACTGTTCTACCTTTTTGGCATGAATGTTAAGAAACAGTCCATTTTATGATATTATTTATGCATCAATTTAATATTTTCATAATGCCGAAAACTAATGTTTTATTCTCGTTTTTTTAACATGTTCAAGATTTGGCACGTTTTACACAGGTAATTTCTCTCACACGCTACTAGGTCAGCCTTATTTCGTCATTTCCACTTCTACATTTTGGTTTCTTTCTGCTTCCAAATTCATTCTTAACTATTACCGCTATTTCTATTCATATGAAAATATCTATGTTGTGCCATGGCCACATATTAACTATGGAACAAAATAAAAAGGCACTAGACAATGTAGGCGATCTCGTTGTTTGACTTGTCCTTTACCTAGGAAACTAATGAAGTAGTAGGACAGGCTTACATTTTCAAACTAAAAAATGGTTACACGTGTATTACTGTGTGTGTGTGTGTGTGTGTGTGTGTGCTGTGGGCTGTAAACGCTGTAAGATGATCTGTGTGGGTGAGACTTGCCGTAGATTAGGTGATCGCTTTGTCTTAACACAAACAATGCGTCATCAGTTGAAAATATTGCCCAGTATGTGAACATTTTCGGCGAGTTAACCACAGCATACTGGACATGCATGTATCTGACTTTATACAAGGTAGTGCAGGTGAGAAACAACGACTGTTCCTTGCACACACAAAAAAATCATCCATTTTCTTGGAACTGCTCGAACCTTTTGGCATGAATGTTAAGAAGATCAATTTAGTATTGTCATAGAACCTAACAGTAATGTTTTATTCTCGGTTTTGAATATGTTCAAGATTTGGCACGCTTTTTACAGGTAATTTCTGTGACATGCCATTAGGTCTGCCTTCTCTCGTCATTTCCACTTTCTTCTCCGTATTTCATTCCGGTAGTCCCCTAGTCGAAGGCTTTCCATTTTTGGGGTCATTTTTAGATGTTTTTTAAGGTTCATCATAACAACTCGTTCTCCAAGTACCCATTTACGTGGGTAAATTTCACATGAGTGTGGACAAAACTATAAAACATTATAAACTTTTAAGGCTGGCATTGCATTGATATGTAATTTTTTAATCAATTTTCATAAAATTATTTCATTACAATGTTTTGTTTGTGCTGTGCATTATTTCTCCGTGTTTGAAAAGGTCCAAAAATAAACAAAGACAGGTAAACAGTTCGAGACGACCCCTACGTTATACAGGTAAGTTATGCAATTAAATCAACAAGGACAAAGGTAATAGTAACTATTTCAAACAAGTCTTGCAAGATAGTTTTATTTTGGATGTTGCGAGAAATGGGAAAAAATGCACCGCTTTTTGAAAGGCAAGTTTTTACCTTATTTTCTTGAAAAGGGAATTTAATTATTACATAGCTTTGTAGTGCCAGCCTAATTTGTCTTATCTTTGCTCTGCTCATGTTTAAAACCACATCAACATTGTAGCCATATTGTTGAGTATGTTATGATGAACCTAAATTTGTATATTTTTACTTTTTAATCGTGGCCAGCAATACCAGTTTTTATTTTCTCTATTTATACGTACTGATTGATTGTCATTTTGGACCCCAACTAACTAAAGTAAACTTTTCCAGAAAGTTGAACATAGATTGTCATATTTCTTGTAGATAAAATATCTTTGACGTTTTATGTATATCTATCTTCTTCTTCTAGACAATGTAAGAGATCTCGCTGTTTGACTTGTCCTTTACCTAGGAAACTAATGAAGTAGTAGGACTGGCTTACATTTTCAAACTAAAAATGGTTTCACGTGTATTACTGTGTGTGTGTGCTGTGGGCTGTAAACGCTGTAAGATGATCTGTGTGGGTGAGACTTGCCGTAGATTAGGTGATCGCTTTGTCTTAACACAAACAGAGCGTCATCAATTGAAAATATTGCCCAGTATATGAACATTTTCGGCGAGCTAACCACAGCAGACTGGACATGCATGTATCTGACCTTATACAAGCTAGTGCTGGTGAGAAACAACTACTGTTCCTTGCACACAAAAAAAAATCATCCATTTTCTTGGAACTGCTCGAACCTTTTGGCATGAATATTAAGAAGCATTCCATTTTAAGATATTATTTATGTATCAATTTAGTATTGTCATAGAACCGAAAATAAATGTTTTATTCTCGGTTTTGAAGATGTTCAAGATATGGCACGCATTTTACAGGTAATTTCTGTGACACGCCATTAGGTCTGCCTTCTCTCGTCATTTCCACTTTCTTCTCCGTATTTCAGTCCGGTAGTCCCCTAGTCGAAGGTCATACGGCCGAATCCCTTCTTTCTATTTTTTGGTCATTTTAGATGTTTTTTAAGGTTCATCATAACAACTCGTTCTTCAAGTACTCATTTACGTGGGTAAATTTCACATGAGTGTGAACAAAACTATAAAACATTATAAACTTTTAAGGCTGGCACTGCATTGATATGTAATTTTTTAATTGTAGCCATATTGTTGAGTTTGTTATGATGAACCTAAATTTGTATATTTTTACTTTTTAATCGTGGCCAACAATACCATTTTTAATGTTCTCTGTTTATACGTACTGACTGTCATTTTGTCCCCCAACTAACTAAAGTATACCTTTCCAGAAAGTTGAACATAGATTGTCATATTTTTGTAGATAAAATATCTTTGACGTTTTATGTATATCTATCTTCTTTTTCTAGACAATGTAAGAGATCTCGCTGTTTGACTTGTCCTTTACCAAAAATAAACAACGACAGGTAAACAGTTCGAGACGAACCCTACGTTATACAGGTAAGTTATGCATTTAAATTAACAAGGACAAAGGTAATAATAACTATTTCAAACAAGTCTTGCAAGATAGTTTTATTTTGGATGTTGCGAGAAATGGGAAAAAAATGCACCGCTTTTTGTGAGGCAAGTTTTTACCTTATTTTCTTGAAAAGGTAATTTAATTATAACATAGCTTTAGTTATTTGTTACCACTGGGTCGATGCCACTGCTGGTGGACTGTTAGTCCCCGAGGGTATTCACCAGCCCAGTAGTCAGTACTTCGGTGCTGACCCGAAAGCCGATTATTTTTGAAACCTTCCAATATCTAAAATTTTGTAAATTTTATTGAAAACTAAGGAGTATCTCCCTCATGCAAAGCTCTGTCCTTAGCTGATTTTGGCTTTAAATTTAGATCACTTTGGTTATTTGTTCTCTATCAGTTTTTAAACATCTTTGAATTTATGGTCTTCCAACCGTTTAGATTTTATCTGCACTGATGAGACATAAGTTGTCGAAATGCGCATATGCAGAAAGTAAATTCACAGTAGCTTCGGTATTTAGTTATTTGTAGTGCCAGCCTAATTTGTCTTATCTTTGCTCTGCTCATGTTTGTCTTATATTTGCTCTGCTCATGTTCAACATTGTAGCCATATTGTTGAGTTTGTTATGATGAACCTTAATTTGTATATTTTTACTTTTTAATAGTGGCCAACAGTACCATTTTTATTTTTCTCTATTTTTACGTACCGATCGTGGTGGCGGCGGCGGCGGCGGTAAGTCCTCATATGATTCGTGCGATGAAAACGCACTTTGTGGATATGATGAGTTGGTTTCGTGTTTGTTTCTAAGATGCCGCTTCATCACATCCTTTCTAAAAAATCGTATTTTGCACATTGGACAATCTTTATCATCCATCTGATTGGTACGACAAACGAACGGAAAATGAAACTCGTTCGAGTTAAGACTGTTATATATGTAATTGTTTTGACGTATCCCATGTCATTCCTTCCTAATTTCACTTTAATTTGATTCTAATGCTGCTGAATAGAGGTTACTCTTCGAAACGTGTGTTCAGCATAACAAAATTTACAGTGCAACGTTGGCCCGGAACGTTGGTAATTTTTGTATTTCAAAAATACCTGCGTCCCTTTCGTGTGGGCCTCTTCAATTGCTTCAGTCGCCATATTGAGCATATATATGATACTATGATGTCGACAAAATTTGGTTGTAATAAAGTCGGATATTTATCTCAAATTGTGAAGAACTGTATAATATTCACTTCGGGTTCAATATCATTCGGATTAGTAAATCGATTTGAAACTTCATATCTACTTCGGGTTCAATATTGTTCGGATTATTTTATAAAGTCGAGCAATGTGTCTAAATACCATGTAAACACACGGTAAGAAAAAGGGGGATTGATACGTTGCATTAATATAAATCTTCAATACAATGTTTATCAGTTTCTGACTCATGATACGAATTGCAATATGCACAAAAGAATGTAAACTTTCTGTATTGTACTGTGTGTCCCCACTCTGTTTTATTTACACCTTGTTCAAAATGTAAATAAACAATAAATATATGCTGTATTTGATGTTTGCAAGGTTTAAATAGCAAAAAAAATAATTTAGTAAAATAACAGTGTGTCATGAAAAATATACGGGACGCGTTCATATAGTTTTTTTTTTCAAAACGGTGTCGAAAATATATTATATCCGGTTCAAACTGGATTATAGATATGTTATTATAGACACGATAAGAAAAATATACACTTCGTGCCTCAGTGATTGAACAATTACATGTATAAACATGAATGAATATAAGTTATGTTTTACCTTACAGGTAAACACACAGGTGGGATTTAAATTACATGTCTAATAAATGTTAGACATAAAACGTACGTTTAGGGAGATACCAAACGATTTGTTTACATACGAAAACATAATTAAATGCACACCAATTAAAAAAAACAATGATATTTATTACTAATTAAAAAACTAATCAACACCAATTAATTAAGAAGACCTAAATTAAATACTAGATGACGTCATAGGGTATCCTAGGAAGCTCATTCCGAGATACTTTATATTGCTTAAAATTATATTATGTATATATAACGATTTATTTTACATTAATAACAGTAGTAGAAGTCGAGGATAACCTTTCCTTTCTTTTTCATATAAACATGATTACTCACAAATCTATTTTTATCTAGAATACACGATAAAATATTTGTAATACACATAAAAGAAAAGAAACTTAACAAGTCATCAGAATAAAGGAAAACATTAATTAAAATGACCACCTAATTGCTCCACCATACTCTACCACTTAGGACGCTACTTAATGACGGACATAATGTGTGATCCATAGTACAGTTATATTTAAATAATTAAAATAGATTAATTGGTTAAATGGTCACGTTGATTATTTAATAAAATGGTCACTTTAATTAATTAATAAAATGGTTACTTAGATTAATGTGTCCAATTACGGACTAATTATACACAATTTAATAGTACAATGACCACTTGACCCTTGTCAAAATTGGCTCCACCAAGCTTTTAACATGGGCCTTATGGGAGGACCAGCGACTAGTCTAACAGGGATGACTACTACCATTGACCTCTAGGTCACACTTGGAGAGGGGCCCACTGAGATGGATACCATCTCAATGATGTCTAGTTTATATTGGTAAACACTTTGTATGCATCTTTCGGGTCATGGTTTCCTAATTACTATATCCCCACTTTAGCGGGTGGTATATAGTGGTGTCCGTCCGCCAAAGGGTGTATCGACAACTCCTAGACAACTTTCACATAATGTTCAGATCATTTTGGCATTGTGCACCAGCTAATTAAAATTTGATTTAACTTGATTTTTTTTTTATATCTTGGATCATTTTTGGGAGCGCGGGTATGATGTGAGTTTTTCTAGTTTGGATTTTATCTTCCCTAGAGACATAAATTTTCGAAATGGCCATCTGCAGAAACTGAATTAACAGTAGATTCAGTATCTAATCTACCTGCGATTTTATCTAGCCCGCGACAGGTGCGGTAAGTGAGACAGGAGAAGAAAGTATGAAGGTTGCGGCGACAGGTACACTTTCATGTTAGGTTTTTGTGATCAGGTTTGTGATTCAGTAACTATAAGTGGTAAGTCAATAATATTTGGTATATTGGATGGTCATTGGTAGTAAATGTGAGTGTGAGCATTCGAAAGGCATCATTAACAAATTCGAGTGAGGAGATCACTTTCCTGGGAGAATCCGGTCAGGGAGTACGTCTGGAGGAACAGTTGTTCCCAGAAATGTTAAGTATAACTTAGTTGAGAAAGCACAAAATGTAGCCGAACAGGGTTCTGGTGTATCAAGATAGCAGTTGATAGGAAGGTCCGCATGACTGGCAAAAACAATGAAACTGAAATCGCCTTTCTCAAGAGGGATTCCCGGATTAAGATGGTGGTATGGATTTAAAGAAAGATATCCAGAACTGACTTATAGAAAGCCCGAAACGTCATCGAGCTTATAGGCTAGAAACATGAATCCAAGCACAATAGAGAATTGATTTGGCAATGAACTTGCCACATTAGAGTCCCCGGTATTTGATGAAGTAGATCCACAAATAAACCTTCAACTTCTTTCACAAATTGCTTTGGATGATCAGCATGTTCTGTGAGAGGAAGAACATGAGGGGGTGAAATCATATCTTTGTTTATTGACATACATGAATTATCTGATTTTACCTATTACACTCCCTCCCAACAAGCAAGGTGATAACAAAATATATATGGGAAAAAATGACGATCCTCTTTGGTCATCCACTATGATGAGCTTGCCTTCAAGTTATTCGGTCGACTGGAACACAATCAATGACTTTTTTCGCATTAGCTCAGTCTACAGTACAGAACACAAAGAAAAAAAGGCGAAAAAAATTAAATGCCACCGTTTTTGAACTGATGAAACTGTTATTAATGATTGATTGATTGAATCTTGTTTAACGTCTACTGAGCAATATTTCAGCTATATCAAGACGAGAACAAGTTTGTTAATAATAATTACTCCGGGGTATGGAAAGGGTCATAGGAGTAGTTATAGGTTATGCATATCCCGTGGCCGCCGCCTTGCCGCGCCCACGGGATATGCATAACCAGTATAGGTTTATATAGAATAACAAAAAAAGCTTTAGCACCTTCACCCCACCCCTCAAAAAAAAATTACCCTGGAGTACACCGAAGGGGAAAGAGTTACACAGAAAAAAGTGAGAAAAAATTTTTTTAAATTTGACCCCCTCAAAAAATAGGCACAAAAACACCCCCCAAAAAAGTTACACAGAAAAAGTGAAAAAAAATTTTTGACCCCCCTACCAAAAATGTGAATCTTCATTAGTGTAAATAATTTCAATAAATATTTACTTAAAAACCAAATCAATATTTTATATTTTAAATTTCTGTATTAGTATTGTATTTCTAAAGACGTATTGATGAAAATAGACGGATGTGTAAATAAATATGAATAGACGAAATCGATCATTGAAATATACATGGTTGTCAAGTTGTCGTCATAACAAAAAATTGGAGTATTTCACAACACCTGTGGTGTTTATTCATTTTATTATTTGGTGTTGTAACCCGATGAAAAGTCCTTGCTGTTTTGGAAAGGAGAAGAGGAAAACAATGTATTACTAAGTATTTTTAATCATGAATGTAATTAACAAAAAAAAATACCCTTAAAAATGAAGCAACCAACAGCCCCAGATTTACCATTATATTCAGAATTACCAAAAGAAGATGGACAAAATTATAGAATACAAAAAATAACAGAAATAGAAAAAAACGTTAATAAATGAGAGAGATAAACGTAAATCACTATACAAGAAATATAAACGAGGAGTTAACGTGACGGATGGCGTAGACACAAGTCTAATTTCAGCCTCCGTTATTTTAGCAGGTGTAGGAATTGCAGTGCCCCCCTTACTTCCATTGCAAATTACAGCTGTCGCGTGTGGAGGTTTAGGTGCTTGTGTTCAACTTATTAGACGTAAACTTACAACAAAATCAAAAAAAACATTACGAAATTAAAACCATGGCAGAATGTAAACTAAACAGTATAAAAAATTTAATTTCAAAATCTTTAACTGATGGACAAATAAATGAAAATGAATTTAAATTAGTTTTAGATGAATTAGAAAAATATAATGAAATGAAAGAAAATATACGTACAAAACAAACACAAACAGTATTAAATGACAGTGAAAGAAAGAAATTGATTGAAGAAACGGAAGCAAGAGTAAGAAATGAATTAAAAAAAATGGAAAATTTCTAATTTTCTTTAACAAAATTACTATAGTAAATGATCCTCCACCAAAATATGAATAAA
>MJUU01006213.1:1770-13297 GCA_002080025.1 Modiolus philippinarum
GGGGGGGGTTGGATCCAAGAAAACGAGTTTAAACCCACTGCAATTTTTGCGCCTGTCCCAAGTAAGGAATATGTTGGTGATCGGCTTGTCCGTGTCTTGTTTCTTGATATTTGGGTTATTGGATGTGGTTTGTTTCCATTGATTTATTCACTTTTTTTACCTTATTTGGGGCCATTTAGGGCTTGCTATATGGTGTGAGGTTCCTCACCTTGTTGAATACCGTACGGTGATCCCTAGATGCTTTGTTTTGGGTCGTTTTAACCTGGATATGGGATGTTGACATTTACCCCATTTCCTTTCTTTTTCATTTTTATGTTTTAAGGAAAATAAAATAGTTCACACAAAGAAACTTTTCACTTCTTGTCATTCAAATCTGGCCGAACATATTTTCAATTCATTCAGACACTTAATGCAGATATATTCAATTATCTCAAGGACATCAAAAGAAAAATAAATAAATAAATAAGCTCGCTCCGTCGAATAAGTTTTCTATTTCAATGGACATCAACCGTCAAGTCTTAGTAAACACAACAGTTAACACTCCAATTGTCGATGAAACTGTCCGCTGTGTACCAGAGTCCTTTGTAGTTTTAAAGAAAGCTGAGAGAAGCCTCTTTTCAAAAGGACTGAATTTTGTTCCCACTACCGCCACTGCTGATGGGTTCCAAAAGGACACAGATGTTCATTTTTTTCCGACGTCTCCTTCTCAAAGCTGTTTTGCCAATAAGTCTGACCAAGATTTGGAGAACAATCAAAACAATCTCGATTGTTCTACAGTTTTTCAACAATTTAACCATACACTATCTAAATTTACACCTAAGGCTTCCTTGTTTCCTACACTGACAAATATTTTACTGCCTGCCTCGGAAAGATTCAATCACTTACAACTAAACCCATAAAAAAGCATAACTTGACCAGTGACGAACGGGCAGCACTGCGGGGATTAAAACAAAGGACAGATAATTGTGATTAAACCCGCTGACAAAGCGGAGCTGTTGTCGCATGGGATGCCATTGCTTATGCTGAAGAGGGTCGTAAACAACTTTCGGACACTAAATTGTACAATAAATTGCACGAAAATAATACTAAAGAAAATCTAAAAATTTGTTCAAAGTTCTGTCCTCGAGGCAATCGAAAATGAAATTTTGCCTGGCGAAGCTAAAAGCCTGATTGGTTTTCAACCCCGTACTTTTCGTTTTTATATGTTATCCAAAATTCATAAACCTTCTTACCCAGGAAGACCTATTGTTTCGGCCTGAAGTTGCCCAACAGAGCATATTTCAATTTTTTTGTATGAAATCTTTATGCCGATAGTTGAAAACCTGCCCTCTTTCATCAAAGATACCAATCATGCCCTGAGTATTTTGGACTACATCACTTTGGTTGGCAGAAACACTCGGATCTTCACCATGGACATTTATACCAGCATACCTTACAACGAAGCCATTTTAGCAGTAAGATTTTTTTTCGAAAAGCGGCCTAATCCATATTTCAGGGCGGACATCATATTGCGACTTACAGAGCTAGTCCTTAATCTCAACACTTTCCAGTTTAACCAAGATTTCTTTTGCCAGACTGGAGGGATTGCCATGGTAACCAAGATGGGGCCTAGCTTTGCCTGATTATTTGTAGGTTATCTCGGGGAAAGATTGTTCCAAGTTCCAAGGACCTATTCCTGACCTTTTCAAGCGATGCATTGATGACGTTTTTGAGATATCAACAGACCCAGAGCAAGAATTGAAATCATTTATTAATTTTGTATCCTCCTATCATCCCGCCATCAAATATACCTTTACCATCAGCGATTCGGAGCTTTCTTTCCTCGACATAACTTGCAAAATTCAGGACAATGCCAATTGTACATCAGTATTCATAAACCCACTGATGCGCATTGTTATCTCAACTACAACTCATGTCATCCCTTGTCCTGCTAAAATGCCATCCCGAAGTCTCAATGTTTGAGACTTCGTCGCCTCTGCAGTGATGAGACTGATTTCAGGGTCCAATGTTAGAAAATATACTCTTTCTTCTTTAGAAGAAATAACCCAAGACCCGTTCTTGACAGGGGTTTGGACTCGGTCTCTAAACAAAACAGAACCAATACACTGATGCCTGAAGTCAAGTAGACAAATGATGGTCGTGTTCCTCTGGTGCTTGACTACCATCCGTAACATCCTCTAGAAGAATTTCAAATCCATTGTCCTTGCAGACACTGAAATGGCTGAGATCTTTGAATACACACCTATTTCAGCATTTCGGAAAGGAAAAAGTTTGAGGCAACATTTAGTCAGCAGCTGAAGTACGGGCCCAATAACGCGTTTATCATCCAAAACGGATTCGCCTGCATTACCGAGAATATAATCTATGCGTTTCAGTGAATTAGCTCTGGAAAACTATATGTTGGCGAAACGTGTCGCCGACTGGGTGACCGTTTTGCGAAACATCTGCGCTCTGTTAGATACAACAGTGACTGCCCAGTCGGTATCCATTTCCGACTCGCAAATCACAGCATCACGGATATGCGGGTGACTGTCCCTATGAAAACCGACGGGACAATGAAGCATAGACAGGAACTCGAACTTAGAGCCATTCATCTTCTTGAAACTTTCAGACCTCGAGGCTTGAACATCAAGGAACTTTCCTACCAGTAATGTATAGTTAAACATCAGTTTGTCACATCTCTTTATTTTTATATTTGATTTAATCATTAAATTTCTTCATTTTTGGAACATTTTTCCACGTCTTTTTAATTCTTGTGTTCCATACTCATTTTCACTAAATTTCCTGTCCCTACCCATTTCTGTTCCACAACCTAAACATTTCAATCATCTGTTTATGAATATGTTCAAGATTGGCTAGATTTATCAAATTTCTGGGCTCGCTGCACACCTAACCAATATAGGTTTTTAGTTTCTCCATTTCTTCCAGCGTGTTTACACGTGTTTTTTTTAATTTTTACTTACCCTTGAAAAAGACATAACATGTCGAAATATTGGGCTGTTTTACCACTTTTTAGCTCACCTGTTCTAAAAGGCCATGTGAGCTTTTGCCATCACTTTGCGTCTGTCGTCCGTCGTCTGTCGTCCGTCGTCCGTCAACAATTTCAAAAATCTTCTCCTCTGAAACTGCCAATTGTAACTAAACTTAGCCTGAAGCATCACCAGGGTATGCAGTTTCAAAATTGTGTTCTATTAGTTCGAAGACACAACAACATGGCTGCTGTTCCTAAAAATAAAACATAGGGGTAAATTGCTGTTTTTTGCATATAACTCAAAAAGCGTTATAGATATCAAAAATCTGACGGCGTAGAGGTGATCAGCATAGCAACATCTACCTGCCCTGCAATTTTAAGAAAATCCGAAAATCCGTCTTGGAGTTATTGCTTTTTTTTCCTTAAAATTTGCAAATTTTATGCGTTTTTTATTTTTAATTTCAAAAATGTGACAGATCGAGGTCAAGTGTATATTGCAAAAAAGTTCAGCATATCAAGATCTTCCCACCGTGAAATTTAGAAGAAAATCCAATGACCCTCGTAGGAGTTATTGCCCTTTTTTCATGGAATTTTCAAAATGTTCATATTTTTCACTTTTATTTTGAAAACTATAAAAGATGAAGGTTGAATGTAAATTGTTTAACTGTTTGCCATGCTGTGTGGACTTCAAAACTGGTGTTGAAAATTGTTCGTTGACCGCCATTTTCAAAATCGCCGCCAAAAGGCGGGAAAATTCAATATTGTTTGATTTCAATGAAATTTGGTTTCCAAATAGATATTGATGATGCGACTTCAAAATCGGTGTTGAAAATTATTTGTTGACCGCCATTTTCAAAATGGCCGCCAAAAAAGGCGGGAAAATTCAACATTGTCCGATTTCAATGGAATTAGGTTTCCAAATAGGTATTGATGTTGCAACTTCTAAACTGGTGTTGAAAATTGTTCGTTGACTGCCATTTTCAAAATGGCCGCCAAAAAAGGCGGGAAAATTCAGCATTGTTCGATTTCAATTAAATTTGGATTCCAAATAGGTATTGATGTTGGAACTTCAAAACTGAGGTTAAAAAAGGGTTTGTTGACCGCCATTTTAAAAATGGTCACCAAGAAAGGCGGAAAAATTCAACATTGTCAGATTTTAATGAAAGTTGGTTTCAAATAGATATTGATGTTGAGACTTCAAAACCATGTTGAAAAATGTTCGTTTACCGCCATTTTCAAAATTGCCGCCAAAAAAGGCGAGAAAATTCAACATTGTCCGATTACAATAAGGGTTGGTTTCCAAATAGATATTGATGTTGCGACTTCAAAACAGGCGTTGAAAATTGTTCGTTGACTGCCATTTTCAAAATGGATGCCAAAGAAGGCGGGAAAATTAAACATCGTCAGATTTCAATGAAATTTGGTTTTTAAATAGATATTGATGTCGTAACTTAAAATATGGTGTTGAAAATTGCCGTTGACCGCCATTTACAAAGTGATGTCTCAACTTCAAAACTGGTGTCGAAAGTGGTCCTTAGCAAGAACATTTTTGTCAAAAAAGCCCAACAAAGAAATATAGTAAAACATGATGAGACTTAAAATACAGTTCAAGATATGGGTGGTGTTCAAACTACCAAAGTTTGAGGGACTGAAGTTCAACTGTATAACTTACAATGTGAGCTTGATTGTGGCAACTGAAAGCCAGGTGAGCGATACAGGCTCCTAGGAGCCTGTGGTTTTATCTTTTACATTCAGCTGTCTTTTTATTTTTGTTTTTATTTTGACTTTGCCCAATTCAGGTGGTTAACCACACTACTGACTGTTTTATTTCTGGAATTTTAATTTGCCCCAGCGATTGGCAGAGTATTTTTTGTTTTCAATATGCACTATACCGTGGGAAAATTTGTTGAGGAAGGTTTTTATTATATATAATGGACAGGGTGGTGAGAGCGAGATTATTTTTTTCAACCCAGTTGCTGGTTAGAGAAATTTTTACCAAATATCGGGGGTCAGAAAAAATTTATTTGAAAAAAAAATCCCGCACAAAAAAAATCAATGGTGCGTGTCTAGTTCTGATGATATTATTCAACCCTGTTACATGGGGATTTTATTTTCCGATTTCCCACTTGAAACTGACATTCTTTCCAGTTTTCACAAGTATTTTTAGTGTCAATCATGCTCTTATTGTCCTTGGCAAAACAGAATTTCAATTGTTTTTTTATGCCTCGAGAATCGAAGATTCGAGGAGCATATAGTTTTTGATCTGTCTGTCTGTTTGTCTATTTATCTGTTTGCCTGCAAAAAAAAATTGGATATATATTTTGAATGGTAAGTGATAGGGTTTTCATGTTTTGCATGTGTAGTCCTTGTGGTAACACCTTTCAATTGGTACAAGAATTTTTTACCTGATGACCTTTGCCTTGTGATGTGACTGACTATTTGAAAAAGAATAGTAAATTTAAACATATGGTATATCTTTTGAATGGTAAGTGATATTGCTTTCATATTTCACATGTGCAATTCTTGTGGCCAAACTTTTCATTTGGTATCCAAATATTTGACCTTGTGACCTTGATCTAGACATGTGAATAACTGTATAAAAACTTTAACATTGAGTATATCTTTTGAATGGTAAGTGAAAGGTCTTTCATATTTTGCATGTGTATTGCGTGTGGGAAGACCTTTAAGTTGGTACTAGAATATTGGACCTTATGACTTTGACCTTGGCATGAGACTAACGGGTAAAATTTCACCAGAAACATGAAATTATTGTTTGCTTTATTTTATTTGTCGAAACTCATCTATGAGAAATTGTTTCTTGATATCTACAGAAATTGAATTGAAAAAAATCTTTAATATTATTCAGCATATTTTCTTGCTTTAAACTTTAATATTTTGTATATCCTTTGAATCGTAAGATACAGTGTTTTGTATTTCACATGTGTATTTATTAAGTAATCTAAATAAAGTTTAATGACTTATTTTGTTTACTCTGTTTCTTATTCATGTTATTGTTTTTCAATTTCCTTTGACAGTTATTAATGACTGGGGATGTAAGCCATGGGCTGATATCACTTTCTGCACCCCCACCCCACTTCCCATGTAGACCGATTTTTTTTTCAGTCTTACTATGTCGCCTCTTCAAAATAAAATATGTTAGCATGAATATAACCTGCACGCAAAGACAGAATGGGGCCACTTTTATAGTACACCACTTAAAATTCTTATAGTTTCGTTTTTACTTAAATTTCAACTTTTTAGTTATTTAATTTTCTATAGATGGATGAAAGATACAAAACTTTGTTATCAAATAAAAGCTGTATTCATAATCTTTTTTCGACTTTTGTTGTACGGTCTTTGGATACAAAAAAATATACCTCCTACAAAAAATGATGAAAAAGAAGAATGTTTGGCTTTAATTCCTTTTAGATATACATCTTTAGTAGTTTGCTGTACTTTTTGTACCTTACTTACCAGTTCTGACACAAGGTTGAAAAATAATACCATTAAGTTTTTTTTTTTTTTTTTTTTTTTTTTGAAAAAAATGGATTTTTTTGGATTTTCAATATTTTCAATACTTTGACTTTTCATGTAAGGATCGTAAAACTCTGAATATATATCTATTATTACCTAGTATGTTATAATGTTTTATGATGCGTTGGCAACAAATTGAGTCCAAAATATTTTGTTTCAATCGTCTGTTGGGTTCACAAATGTCGAAATAAGCACCCCTACTCCCTAAAAATTATGGAAAATCTTAAATATCTATACTTTAATGCTAAAATATAACGTTTTACTTAATTTTGGGTTAATATTTCACTATATCTGACATACAGGAGAGCTTTCTAGTAGCATTTTACTGTTAAAGTGTGATATATTCGACCTTTTTATCCAAAAATGTGTACAAAATGGGAATTTGCAGTTTTCTAGAATTTCTCCTGATTGTTGTTGAGACGTAGATTTCTTCTAGAATTTATACTTAACCTTAAGAAAGGAATGTTATATCGCTTGAGTATGCCCGACCTTTAATTGGAATACGTTTTTTAACGTTTGTGACAAGCTTCGGACTAAAGAAAGGCAAAATTTTAACCCCTTCCTATAGGCTATAGGCTTAAATCACTTTCCGTGCACCCCATACACAAATTTTTATGATCCGGACCGATTTTTATTTCAGTCCCTTAATATCCGCTTTTCAAACTAGAACATGTTACATGAATATAACCTGTACGCATAGACAGTATAGAGCCACTTTTATAGTACATCCCGCAAAATTCTTTTGTTTCGTATAAACCTAATTTCATCTTAAAAGCTCAATAATTTTCTGTAGATAAGTCAGATATACTGAAATTTGGTACCAAATTTATTTAAACTTGTTTGATATTCTTCACAATGAACACAATACAAAAATACAAAAAATCTACCCTTTCCCTGCAAAAAATGAGAAAATGACTTTTTTTTTAACTGTCAATTCCTTTCAGATAAATCACATCATTTGATCTAGTTTTTATGCCTCTTTATCAGTTGTGATACAATGTTGGAAAATAAGACCATCAAAGTCAATAAAATTTTGATTTTCGGTATAAAGTTTTAAATATATATCGGTATAAATAGTGGAAATTTTCGGAAAATCAAATATATCACTTTTTTCTGGCTTTTCGATCGTTCAAATTTGAATATATAGGGAATAATACATGGCAAAATCCGTACCACATGCCGTATCATCCCGAGTTACCAATATCAGCCCGAGGGCCTCTGGCCCGAGGGATGATATTGGTCGAGGGATGATACGGCATGTGATACGGATTTTGCCATGTATTATACAGTTTATCATATATTTAAACAGAGGACTATTTAATCCCTAAAATACCCCAAAATTTTGAAATCGGTAAGAGAAAATGCATGTGAAGGAGAAAATTTCAAAATGAGCGGAAAGGACTGGAGTTGGTTGAAATAAAATCTACCATGTAAAGGAAAAAGGTTTGCTAGATTTTTTTTAAATTGATTATCACAAAAAAATTCACACCAAACAAATTTTTGTTACCCCAAATTTTTTTTTACTTCCCCCCAATTTTTTCATATATTTAAACAGAGGACTACTTAATCCCTAAAATACCCCAAAATATTGAAATCGGTAAGAGAAAATGCATGTATTTTGTGAAGGAGAAAATTTCAAAATGAGCGGAAAGGACTGGAGGTGGTTGGAAAAAAATCTACCATGTAAAGGAAAAAGGTTTGCTAGATTTTTTTAAATTGATTATCACAAAAAAATTCACATCAAACAAATTTTTGTTACCCCCAAAATTTCCCCCCTCAATTTTTTTCACCCCCAAAAAATACCCCCCAAATTTTTTTACCCCCATTTTCTTTTTAAAAATAAGTCGAATTAAAAACAAAAATGTTTTTGGAAAAAGGGTATGATACAGGTCTAGCCATGCGATAAAGGGTATGTGATAAAGGGTAAGCCATGCGATAAAGGGTATGCGATAAAGGGTATGACGTCATAGTGTGAATAGGGAATGAAAGTCGTGCACTGTATCACATATTCAAAACGTCTGTATTTATTACTAAACATATGATAAATATCTAATAAATGCCAATGTTATAATGATATATGATATATTAGCAACAAATTGTGTGAAAAAAGTTAAGTTTCAGATTTTTGTGGGTTCACAAATGACAAACTTAGCACCCCTCCCTCTTAAAATTAAGGGAAAATTTAAAATATTCAGGCTCTAAATGATAAAAAGATAATAGCAAATACAAATTCTTGTTTGTATTTAAGTATAGCTGACATGCAAAATATCATTTCAGTAGATTTAAACATTTTAAGAGGTCCCTCTTTGATTATTCTGCTCAAAATTTTATGCAAAGTGGGAGTTTTCCGTTTTTCAGAATTTTTGCTGTTTTGAATTAGAGATGTAAATACTTCATGAATTTGATATGTAACTTGAAAAGGTTGATTAAATATTGTTTTATTATATCTAAGCTATTAGATAGTATGCTTTTTGTCTAGACTAACTACACTCTCATAAATTGCAAACATATAACCCCTTCCAACAAATGCTCAACACAATTTATTTCATAATATTCAGCCTGAAAAGCTTAAAAATTGTACAAAGGTCCAATGACATATCATTTTCAGACACAAAAATACACAGAGGCTCCGAGGTATTACAAATAAGATCATATGCATTGGTCCTGGGCAGTTATTCAACATTCAACTTTGAATTTGGTACAATTCTGAAACGCTGGAAATTCCTTTTTTTCATAAAAACCGCCGAAAATATCTAATTTTACCCATATTTTGGCGTTTAAATTACATATTACGATATGTATCTTTTGCAAAGAAAGTAAAACATTAGTATGTTTTGTACATATATATATGCATATATAAGACATATTTTGGGGATTTTTAAGTTAAATTTTGTTGGGGTAGGGATAAGATTTTCGGTATTCAGAGTCACTTTGAACTCCTTGTTTTTCTCACAGTGATTTAAGATTACTTATGTATCGGTTAGAACAATAAATTGGCATATCTGCAGATAAATCCTCCAGTTTGCCACATATAACGCTTTAAAAGTGAATTTTGGACAAATTATTGAATTTAAGCTGACAAGTGGGATTTTAAATACAAAATCATGATAGAATTCATGTAACATTGTTATATGTTACGCAGATATTGCGTTATTTTTATCCCAACATAGACAAAAAATTGACAATTGTAGGGATACTTTGTTTGGATAGGGGTAAGATTTTCGGTGTTTATAGTCACATTATACACTCGTTGTTTTTCTAACCAATGTTTTAAGACAAATTATGTATCGCTTAGAACAATTAATTGGAATATCTGCAGATATATTCTATAGATTTGACATATATTTCGATTTATGAGTGAACTTTGGACAAATCTGAAATGTTAAAAATTCCCATTTTTCATCAATTTGGCGCAAAATATTGAGTTTTAGTCAACAAATGGCTGTTAGAATACCAAATCATAATAGTATTCATGCAATATTGTCATATACAAGACACATATTGTGTGCTCTAGTTATTTTATGCGAATATTGGACAAAAAATGACAATGATAGTGAAAATGTGTTTGGTTAGTGGTTAGATTTTCTGTATTCAGAGTCACATTAAACACTCCTTGTTTTTCTCAACAATGTTTTAAGACAACTAATGTATCGCTTACAAAAATTAATTGGCATATCTCCAAATATATCCTCCATATTTAGTATATATATCGATTAAACACTGAACTTTAGACAAATCTGACATGTTAAAAATTCCAATTTTTCATCAATATCGAGCAAAATATTACGTTTATGTCAACAAATGACTGTAAAAATACGAAATCATGATACAATTATTGCAACATCGTCATACACAACACTTATTTTGCGTGTTGTATGCGAACATAGACAAAAAAATGACAATTTTAGATAAAATTTGTTGAGGTAAGGGTTAGTTTTATTGACGTATGTTGTTTATATTACCTAAAAATGGCCATTATTTGTAATTTTTGTAAGGCAAATATAATAAGCTTTCATTTAAAATGGAAATTTTTTCACTTTAAATGGTAGTTGTTTAATAAAAAAAATAATATTAGGCAAAAGAAAGACAAAACTTAGTCAAAATTGGAAATATTCAAAGGTACATTATTTGGTCTATTTAAAAGTAAAACTTTGATTATTAAAAATATGTTTACATCATGTTAACATGTTTTATATTAAAGAAAATAGTTTGAAAAACTATTTTCTATTTTCAGAATTAGGAATTGAGATGCACTTAGGGTTCTATAGACCATCAAACTTACGCAATTTCAATAAAAATATCAATTTTTTCGTCAATCTTTCATAGGGGTAGGAGTACGTTTTATGGCGCTATGGAAGGTATTGGGCATATTAATTGTAACAAGTTATGGTCTTTGTAAAGCTCATACAATAAGCAATCGTTTGAATATTCGTTTTTATAACTGGGAAATTTTGGGGCATCACTTTTGAAGCAACTGAAAGAAAAACATCAACAAAAAACGTAATTTCCCCAAATTCCGGTAGGTGGGTCTAAAAATGGGCCCTTTTCCAACAGTACGTGCAGGTTATGCTCGTGTTGACAAATTTTATTTTAAAGAGGAAATGTAAGCGGACTTAAAAATGTATTAGGTTGGAAAGTGGGGATGCACGAATCTTTTTCCAGCCCATGGACTAACGTTACTAAAAATATTTATTACTTTCTGATGCAATCCAGTTTCTTTTCTCTTCTGTGTATTGTATATAAAATATCTGTTATACAAATGGTAAAAGTACTGAAATCCCTGATGTCATGCAATCAAATGTTAAAAGTACTGATAGCACTGATATATATACACACAATGAGTTGATTGAAAATGATTCAACACAGTCATCACTTGTTTGGATATGACTTTTCAATTGATGCCAGAATTTATTAATTTCTCAGAAAACATATAAATTACTGTTCATGATAAATATTTGTTTTTAACTACTACTTGGGGCATAAGTGTTACACAAAACAAATCGTGTTTTTTTTTTTTTTTTT
>MJUU01006213.1:13710-43677 GCA_002080025.1 Modiolus philippinarum
AAACTTTAACCACTTTATAATTTTGCTGTATAAAACTTATTTTCATTATAATTTGGTTTGAAAAGTACGGGTTTTACTGCTGAATTGATTGAAACACGATTTCATAGTAAAACCTGTTGGATGTGAATTTCAAAAAAGAAATTTCAAAAGTGGTTAAAACGACGTTAAGTCCATTTAAATTAGAAACCCACAACAATAATTTTATGGATTTCGAAGTGGTTCATATTTAAAAAAAAAATGGCTGTAATAGACAAATAACCAACATACACCCTTAAACTAAAATTCTGAAAAAGTAACAGTTAAATAAATTTTCTGAATTATTTAACAGTTTCCTAAATGTCGTTTGAAGCCATCAACAAAGATCCTTTTAATTTTGTGCCCTTCACTGACATAGTTATCTTTTGTTTTATCCTCTTAGCTGTATTATATTTATTTGAAAGTATAGTGCGTCATCATGTTCCACAATGCATAAACATAACTTTCTTAGTATGAAAATGGATTGCAATGAAACTTGCATAGATAAAGGCATTAGGGTTAAGGAAGACACCTACTGATTTTGGTCTCAGTAGGTCAAAGGTCAACATCACAAATACTTACAGAAATTGAAAATTTGGTTTAATAACGGATTCCGGGGCATACCTTAGAAAGACGTTATTGATTTTAATTAAATTTACACAGATGAAAGCATTTAAAGTAAGGAAGGTATTTTCCGAAATTAATTTCCGAAATGGCCATACAGCTCATTAAAATTATTGCAGTTGGAGTAAACATATGTGTTATGGTCTCATGTTCATTTACTCCATATCCTTTAGTAAAATATTTAATACAGGAGTTTGTCTTTTATTGCAGTGTGGAGTTGGTAAAACAATTCCCCATGGAAGAGATGTATGCTATTTATTTTTCTTAGATATGGTGTACTTGTACATGAGATAATATCTCATGTGTACACTTTGTTCAATTACTATTATCTAAATTTATGTAAATTCTAAAACCTAAGGATTAACTCCCTCCATCGTAGTTTTGTCCTCAGCTATATTTGATATTACTGATTATAAGGATTTCGTTTGGTTTTATGCATTTTAAACATTTTTTTTGAAATTATGGATTTCCTTTGTTTGGGTTCTAGTGCTGCTGATGAGGAATAAATTTCCGAAATGGCCATACAGCTCATTAAAATTATTGCAGTTGGAGTTAACATATGTTTTATGGTCTCATGTTCATTTACTCCATATCCTTTCGTAAAATATTTATTGAATTTGAACTCAGCAGGTCAAAGGTCAACGTCACAAATACCAACATAAAATTCAAACTTGGTCCAAAAATTGGCTTCAGAGCAAAACTTGAGAAAGGCTTTACTACGGAATTTATGAAAGCATTTGAGTTATGAAATTCGTTTTTTTATTTTTTGCTTAGTAGGTCGAGTCAACATCACAAATACTAAGAAAGTAAAGCTTCAGTCCAATCATTGTTTTCTGTGCATAAAACTTCAAAATGGCTCTATGCATTTGCATGAACTTTAAAGAGATGGTAGTAATTGTGATAGAAAGACATCTTTTTATTTTGTGCTCAGTAGGTCAAGGATTAAATTACAAATATACTTCTATTTAGATCCTTTTGGTTAATTTTTTCTCTATCAGGTTTTTCGGTTAATGGGCTTCCAAATGTTTTGGTTTGATCTGCACTGATGAGACATAAGTTGTCTAAATGCGCATATGCAGAAACAAAATTAACAGTAACTTCGGTATTTTGTTATTTACAGAAATTAATAATTTGGTTCAAAAAAAGATCTCTGGAAAATAACTTGAGAAAGCCTAAATGAAATTGCATGAAATGCACACATAAGATAGCACTGGATGTAAAGAATCTATCTATTGAAACAAAACTTTACGACAAGACTGAAGATTTCGACTTTCCATCAGCAAAACTTCCGGATTTTCAGCAGTACAACGGCATATGGCGTCTATATTTTACAACTTTTTCGCATTTGTCGTGCTTTTATTTTGAACAGCGGTTTTGTCAACGGCACGAATTACTGTCTCACAAACTTTTACACCAAGGTTATGTTCAATCCCTGTTGCAATTGTTACTACAAAAATTTTAGGGTTGTCACCATAACTTGACAGACCGTTACAATGTTTTTATATCGCAGATGAAAATAGACACATTATGTCATGTTGGTCCTCTATTGAATGAGATTTCCTGTGCCAGGTACTGTTATTTCGCTTTTGTGCACCAGGTGATTTTTAAGTTTGATTACTGGTGTATATTTATACGGTTTTTAAGAGTTTACGGAATTAATTAACGCTTAACAAGTAAATGCATTACAAGAAGAACATGATATTGCGCAATGCCAAATACTGCCAATATGAAAAAAATTGTTTAAATTTAGTTATGGTATAAAGCATTTAGGAGATGATCAATATTTTTGCCAAAAAACCAGAAGTAAAGATTTAACAACAATGCTGTATTTATATCCTTTATATATAATTACAAAAACAGGAAAACAGCAAACACCTACAATGGCCAGGAACTACAATCACATGCCACAATTTACAAGCAAACTGCACCAGAAAAACAATAATGAAAACAAGAGACAAACATAAATAACGATAGGAACTCGGGATAGGCGGACTTGGTACCGGCACCAGCAAAAGCCAGTGGTAGGGTTAAACCGGTTTATGGGTACCCAAACCTCCCCTTTCTCTATCCCGTTTCCCTATAGTATCATAAACACGCGAATAAAACCCAATACAGGTAGACTACTAACTCAATGACCACTATCTTGGAACAGAAAAAGCATAAGACAAAACGTAATTTTGAAAGAAGGGTCAAAGAGTGCTCGCCGCTAAACTGCCGGCTAGTTCAAGGAATCTAGTCTGCTGGTAAAACACTGTCGCACTACGGAAGAAAAATCAAAACTTCCCGAAGGGTTTGGTAAAGAGTCTTCATGTATTTCAGCAGACATCGGCAGTATCAGTGAGAGGCCAGTATATATGTAAAGTCTTCATGTCACTGGAATCCAAAGCCAATTTAACGGATTTGTTCAGAATATCTCGTCGATATCCACTATTACGTAAAGAATGTAAGTTACGTCCCAGTTTTTCTGGATTATTAATCAGTTTTTGACATCTTTTAACAACATTTCCATAAAATCGAGGATGAGAAAAATGCCCTTTGTTATTAGCTGTTTCCGAGTCTTCTGTAAAACTTCTTAAAGGTATTTAATAATTTATGAAATCTGTAACCTTGTTGTAAAAGTTTGGATGTGAGAGTAAGGTTACGCTCATTAAAATCATCAAGGGTGGAACAAATGCGAGCGAATCGTACAAGTTGGGATATATACACCCCGTAGGATGGAGCTAGGGGAACGTCGCCGTCAAGAAAGGGGAAATTAGTAATTGTAAAATCAAAATCATCCCTTTTATCATAAACTTTAGTTTTTATTTTACCAGAGTCAATGGTGATACTTAGATCCAGAAAAGGGCAGTATTTAGAATCATTGTTTGCCTTANTTGTCAATAGTAAGGATATCGTCAATATACCTGCTATTATCATTGAAAATAGAAATAAGTTTATCACTATTTGGTACAGTTCCATTTTGTAGTTTTTTCATGAATTCCCGTTCGTAACAGAACAGAAAAAGGTCTGCAATGAGAGGTGCACAATTAGTACCCATGGGGATTCCAATGACCTGATGATAAACAATGGTGCCGAAACGAACATAAATGTTGTCTAGCAAGAGATTCAGTGCCTTAATCATATCATCACATGTCCAGGAGCAATAATTGTTGTAAGAGATATTGGAGAAGAATCCTTGCGTTTTGTTGCAGCAAATAAACTGAAGACCCGAAAATTTAAAAGACCATTTAATAAGTCCACCCAATTTAGATTTAATCGAATTATGCGAAAGGGTTGTATAAAGTGTAGAAAAATCATGACTGTCAATAGATGAAACTGGTCTATCTATAGATTGTAATTTATCTAAAACTTCAATAGAATTTTTTACACTCCAAAAGTAATTTACACCAGAGTTTTGATATGTTTTCTCACAAAAGTTTTTGACTAACTCCTTTATACAAGTGAGTGCACTGGTTAAATTGATGGACAAATTTGTGGAAGAACAATTACTTGAAGCCGAAATGAAACGATGTTTGTAGGGATTTTTGTGAAGTTTAGGAATCCAGTACATAGTAGGTAGGGTGTTATCTTTAGGTGGAACTTTGAGTGTTTCTGTATCCTTGTAATGTTGTGGGGTGAGCGTTTTCTCGTCATAATTTGTACGTTCAAAAGTGCTAGACTTTGCCAATTCGTTTTTTTTTTTTTGGACATCAATATAGTATTTTTTTCAGATGATGGCAACGTTGTTTGAAGCTTTGTCGACAGGTGCAAACACATATTTCTCACCAAGTTCTTTCAGTTTGGACTTAATTCTGTTAAAAGACAGCTTAGGTGGTGACTCATAATAATTTTCTTTAATAGAAATTAATTTTGTTGGTGACTTTACTAATGATTTTATCTTTAAACATATTAAGAGCATGTTTGTCTGCACTTTCTCGTTTGCACCATTTTATACAATAGTTGGTTACCGAGTCTTTAATAATGTCGAAACAAGCTTGCCAGTTTATTTTCGAAGGTGGGCGATATTTAGGCCCTTTTCTAAAGAATCGTCTAACTTCTTTGTCTACAATAATGCTCAAGTCCCCCGTTAATATATGCCCACAAGGGTCATAGCGATAAGGCGAAGTGGAACAGTCACAGCTGCTAGGGTAGTTCTTCTCGAAATTAGCATCACAGGTAATTGAAGAGTAATTGAAAAAAAATACTTCTAGTAGGTTTTTTGTAAGTAAAGGAGATGACAGGCATATCCTGATTATCAAAATAAACTGGAACAAGTTTTTGAACATCCGGGTCCCGAAAAATGCCTGCAATATCGATCAAATCGATACCCTTATTAATATATTTAATTTTCAAAAATTGTTTTTTGTGTTCATTCGGTTTGTCGATTCTAGGATAAAGTCGATGGAAGCAAAAAGCGTCGATAAGTTTGTTCAAAGGATTAATAAGTTTGGAGAACAATTTTTGAATTTATGCGCTTTGTTAATTATATTACCATAAAAGTTTTGACGTGAAATGCGCTGATGTATAAGAGCCCTGCATGTAGAACCAAATTTTCCTAATAAGTCAATGTATTTATAATAAAATTTAGAGAATGTTTTTATCAATTTATGATATCTAAACCCTTGATGCAGAAGTTTTTTAGTGAGACAAAGATTTCGGTCGTTGAAACAACGGCAGTAGAATACCGAAGGAACAAAGGGGTGAAATTCACAAAAATCGAAGTCCAAAGACAGGGCAAAAACGAGAACACAGAAAACAATGACGTTAGACGCAAAAACAATAACGTTAGACAGATACAAAGCACAGAAACAGAAATTACAACATTCAGAACAAAAGCACTCACAGTGTGAACTCCAGTGAAAGTCAGAAAGTCAGAAACATCACTACATACTCGTGCATATCGAACAAGTTGTGAAATGTAGACCCCGTAAGAAGGGGCTAACGGAACATCGCCGTCGAGATGGGGAAAATTGACTATAGGGAAGGAGAAATCATCTCTTTTATCATAAACCTTAGTGTTTAACTTTCCTTGATTTATTGAAATACCAATATCAAGAAAAGGAGTATAATCACTGCTACTATTGGATTTATTTAAAGTAAGTTCTGCAGGATAAATCATATATATCATATATTCCAAGATCTGGTTGGTTGAATTGGTGGTCTGACACCTTAAAATAATTGTGATTCGTATTTAAATTCTTTTGAAACTCTATCTTATATAAGTTTATTAATGTTCGGTAAACCTGAAATGTTTTTACAAAATATCAAAATATAAAGATATTTTTACCAATGGATATAACAAAATTGATCTATCATACACAAAAAAAAATCACATGAAATCCCAGTACAAAACACAGAAAATAGCAGTACCACTTGTGTTTTTTTCCACGGTACCGTTGAAAAAGTACCTGACTCAACATTTCGTTCCAAATCTATGACCAAACATATCGATATCGATATCAAATCATGCATTCGGACAGATAAATTAATTTTATAAAGGGCTTCATTCATGGTTTAAACCATCATGAGTATTTCATGTGTTTTTTCTGAGGAAACATTTACACATTTTTGTCTACGCTTCATTTTGAAAGAAGTAATATGAAATATCATTTTACATAAACATAGTTAGTTCTTAATTTTTCATAATTTTGTTGTGAAATGGTCATAAAAGTAATATATTTACTTGTTAAGCGCTAACTAATTCCGTAAACTTTTAAAAACCGTATAAAATATACACCAGTAATCAAACTTAAAAAATTACCTGGTGCACAAAAAGCGAAATAACAGTACCCGGCACAGGAAATCACATTTCATAGAGGACCAACATGACATATTGTGATAGACGTCTTTAGTAAATTCCAAAATTTATTACCAAACTGACAAAACAACGACTTTAAAAAAAATTACTTTTCATTGGCAGAGTGACGGGTGTCATGCGTGGAGCTTGTGGAACACCTGGTGATACTCCCGTTTTCAGAGATATTTTACACTATCAGTGCTTTAGTCTTTTATATCACACTATCATCTTCAAGTTGTTTCTTCGTTGCTGATGTTTATGGTACCGATTTTGTCCTTGTTATTGTTAAATACTTTATATATTCATAGAAGCTTTTCAAACTCTTACCTGGTACTGGTTGAGGTTAAGAGAAGTAACACATATCATGGATTTTTTATCAATTTTGTCTCAGGGTTGGACGACGAAATTAACCAGTGAGCCACCAATCAGATCTTTCAATACAATATTCTCGCTGGCTGTGTGACGGGGACAATGCTAGCAACAGATCGTACTTACCCGTCCGAAGCACCTGATGACACCTCTGGTTTTGCAGGGGTTCAAACTGCTAGTGCTTGAACAGCGATTTTGTCAACAGAGGAAATATTTTATTATTTTTTATTTTTGTTTATTTGTTTTATCTTTGTCAAATTTTCTCAGATTGTGTTAAAAAAACTACAAAATAGGAAAGTTACAGTAAATTTAGTTTCTGCATATGCGCTTTTCCACAACTTATGTCCATTCAGCGCAGATAAAATAAAACATTCCATAAACCAAAATATGTGTTAAAAACTGAGAGAGAACAAATTACCAAAAGTATCTAAAAAGGAAAGCCAAAATCGACTTAAGAGAGAGCTATGCATGAGGGAGATACTCCTTAGGTTTTAACAAAATTTTCTTAAATTTAGATTGCACGTTTTCAAATAAAATTGTTTTCGGGCCAGCACCGAAGTATTGGGTCCTGGGTTGGTGAATAACCTCGGGGACTCACAGTCCACCAGCAAAGGCATCGGCCCAGTGGTAATAAACACCAAAATGCCGAAGTTTCTACATATGTGCATATCGACATCGCATGTCTATTCAGTAGAGATAAAATCAAAACATGTGGCAATCCATAAACCGAAATATATGTAAAAGCTGACAGAGAACACATTACCAATATGATCTAAAAAATTAAAGCCAAAATCAGCTAAGGACAAACTATGAATGAGGGAGATACTACTTGGGTTTTTAACATTTTTTTTGTGGTCTTAAAATTCCCCCTTGGTCTCTTTTTATCTCGGTAATTTAGTCCATGGGAGGGAATAATCCCCCGTGCACACCCCCCACTTCCGAACCCCACCCATTTTTTAAAGTCTACATACATTCCCTCTTCAAAACAAGACATGTTTAACACGAGCATAACCTTCAAGCACTGGTGGAAAGGGCCCATTTTTAGACCCAACTACCGAAATTATGGAACAATTCGTTTTTCGTTCAAGTTTTTCTTTCAGTTGCTTCAAAATGTTAGCCAAATGCTTCCCGCTTATAAAAACGAGGTATGAAATGATTGCTTATTGTATGAGCTTTACAAAGGACCCCAATTTTACAATTTCTATGCCCAATAGCGCAATTTAACGTACCCATACTTCAATGAAATATTGACGAAAAAAGATATCTTCATTCAAAGTGCATCTCAATTTCCGATTCTGAAAATTGTTTTTAGTTTTCAAAAATCTATTTTCTTCGATATAAAAGACGATGTTTACACATTTTAAACTAAATGTTATCGGAACGACAACTATCCCCGCACTCCCTGTTTGATACCCCCTGGGCAAAATTTTTCACAATATTTTTGAAATAGAACTATTGATAGTAGTTATTCTTTACAAAAAGAATTTAAGGATACATGGTTGTTAGGCAGAATTCGAAAAAATAAGTGGTCTTTGAGACTTTCAGGAAATATACCAAAACTGGAATCAAATATTTTTGTAATCCAATTGATGAAAATGTTTGTCCTAAACTACACAAACAATTTATGTATGGTTGCTAGGTAGAATTCCAAAAAATAAGTGGTCTTTGAGATTTTCAGGAAATTTACCCAAAATTGGAATCCAATATTTTTGAAATTCATTTAGTTAAACTGTTAGTTCTACACTAAACAAATGATTTTTAAGATGGTTGCTAGATAGAATTTCAAAAAGTAAGTGATCTTTGAGACTTGCAGGAAATTTACCAAAATTGGAATCCAAAATTTTTAAAATCCAATTGATGAAAGTGTTTGTCCTAAATTAAGGAAGCTATTTAAGCATAGTTACTAGGTAGAATTTTAAAAAGTAAGTGGTCTTAGAGACTTTCAGGAAATTTACCAAAATCGGAATCAAATATTTTTGAAATCCATGTAGTTAAAATGTTTGTCCTAAACTAAACACAATTATTTTAGTATGGTTGCTAGGTAGAATCCAAAAAATAAGTGGTCTTTGAGACTTTCAGGATATTTACCAAACTTGGAATCGCATTTAAGAATTCTAATTATTCAAAATCTCATTTTCTATAAAAAAAAATTGCTATTATACATAATTATATGCTGAAATTAAAAAAAAATATAAGTCTTTGACATTTTTAGGAAATTTACCAAAGGTGGAACCGGAATCATAATTATGAAAGCTTATTGCAAATCTACAGACTATATGCAATTCTGCATATGAGTCTTTGATATTTTCAGGAAATTTACCAAAGGTGGAACCGGAATCATAATATGAAAGCTTATTGCAAATCTACAGACTATATGCAATTCTGCATAAAGATTTTATCCCTAAACCCAAAAATGTAGGAGGAGTTTGTGTCACATGTCACATGTGTCAAAATCCACATCTTTGGGCCTTTGTCAAAATTAACATGTTGGGACCTCTTGTTTGAACCAAGATAAAGATCAAAAATCCGAAAGCTTATTGCGCATATGCAACAATTCTACAACAAAATTAAATCCATAAATCCATAAATGTAGGAGGAGTTTGTATCACATGCCACATGTGTAAAAAATGACATCTTGGGGCCTCTTGTTTGCACCTAGAGCAATATCAAAAATTCGAAAGGTTATTGCACATCTACAGCCTATATGCAACAATTCTACATCAAAATGAAATCCCTAAATCCAAAAATGTAGGAGGGGTTTGAGTCACAAGAAAGTGTGACGGTCGGACGGACAGACGGAGGGTATAACATTATCTTCGAAAGTGCGGGGAAAATGACCAAAATTTTATTTTCAAATAGACCAAATACAAGGATCTTTGAATATATTTGCTTTACAACCATTACGAATAAAGGTGGTTTTTAGATAATATATATAAACATCATACATCAATAAAACTTACCCCTACCCCAACAGATGTTATCTAAAATTGTCAATTTTTTGCCTATTTTCGCATAAAAATAATCAGTACAGGCAAAATGTGTGCTGTATATGACAATGTTGCATGAATAATATCATGATTTGGTATTTTAACAGCCATTTGTTGACTTAAACTCTATATTTTGCCCGAAATTGATGAAAAATGGGAATGTTTAACATTTCAGATTTGTCTTAAGTTCACTGATAAATTGTTCTATATGCCAAATCTGGAAGATATATCAGCAGATATGCCAATTAATTGTACCAAGCGACACATTATAAGTCTTAAAACATTGTTTAGAAAAACGAGGAGTGTTTAATGTGACTCTTAATACCGAAAATCCTACCCCTACCAATTTTCCTTAAAATTGTCATTTTTTTTGTCTATGTTCGCATAAAAATAACCAGAACACGCAAAACGTCCGTTGTATATGACAATGTTGCATGAATTTTATTGTGATTTCGTATTTTTGCAGCCATTTGTTGACTTAAACTCAATATTTTGCCCAAATCGATAAAAAATTGGAATTTTCAACATTTCAGATGTGTCCAAAGTCCACTGTTAAATCGAAATATATGTCAAATCTGTAGGATATATCGGCAGATTTCTCACCATCTAATTGATCTAAGCAATACATTATTTGTCCTAAAACATTCTTTAGAAAAACAAGGAGTATTTAATGTGACTCTTAAAACCGAAAATCTTACCCCTACCCCAACAAATTTTCCCCATAATTGTCAATTTTTGTGTATGTTAGCATAAAATTAACTCAAAGCCGCAAAATATGTGTTGAATATGACAATGTTGCATAAATTGCACCACAATTTGGTATTTTAAAAGCCATTTGTTGACTAAAACTCAACATTGTGCCCGAAATTGGGGAAAAATTGGAATTTTCAACATTTCGATTTAATTGGCTAAAGTTAACTGTTAACCCGTTATATATGGCAAATCTGGGGGATATATCTGCAGATATATCCAGAATTTTAGAATTTTACGAAATTCTAAGTTGAATTGTTGAATAACTGCCTTTAATCCAAGCACATGATCGTGTTTGTGATATATGCGAGTCTCGGTGTATTTTGGTGTCTGACAATGATATGTCATTGGACCTTTATACAATGTTTAGGCTTTTCAAGCTGAATAAAATGAATAAATTGTGTTGAATATGTGTGGTAAGGGGTAATATGTTTGTAATATATGAGACTGTAGTTAGTCTCAAATGTTTAAAAGCATACTTTCTAATTGCTAAGATCTAATGAAACGATATTTTATCAACATTTTCAACTTATATATCAATTTCATGAAGTATTTGCATCTCAAAGTCATAACAACAGAAATTCTGAAAAACGGGAAATTCCTATTTTGAATACAATTTCGGGCAGAAGAGTCGAAAAGAGTCCTCTTAAGAAGTTTAAATCTACTTAAATGATCTGCAGCTTTAGTAAAATACACGCTAGAATTCCAATTAAACATTATATTTTTTTATCATTTAGAGCCTGAATATTTCAAATTTTCCCTTAATCTTTAGGGGGAGGGGCGATAATTTTGACATTTCTAAACATAAATAACGTCTGAAACTATAATGTGTACATACAATTTGTTGCTAATATACCATAAATCATTATTAAATCGGCCATTATTAAATATAAATTCAGATTTTTACGATCCCAAAATCAGAAAGTTGAAATTGTGAAAAAATCTAAAATTCCGAAAATTTCCATTTTTCAAATATATTATACCGAAAATCAAAATTCTTTGGACTCTAATTATTTTCCAACATTGCATCACACCTGATAAGTGAGGCATAAAAACTAGATCAAATGACATGGGTTGTTTATCTGAAAGGAATTGACAAATTTTTGCAGGGGAAGGGTACATTTTTTGTATCCCCAGATCATAAAAAGATCGAAAAGTGCCCAAACTTGTGTTCATTGTAAAGGGTATTAAATTAGCTTTAATTTGGTACTAAATTTAAGTACATATTACTTATCGTTAAAAATTATGGAGTTAAAAAGATGAAACCTTGGTTAAAACGAAAACACAAGAATTTTTCATGGTGTTCTATAAAAGTGGCCCTGTACTGTCTATTCGTGCAGGTTATGTTCGTGTTAACATGTTTTATTATGAAGACGGGACAAAGAAGGACAAAAAAATCGGTCTTTTTCGGAATGGGGGGGGGGGGTGCACGGAAAGTGTTTCCAGCCCATGGACTAATTCGTTACTTATGTATTATGCTCAGTAGGTCATTGGTCAAGGTTACCAAAACTGACAGAAAATTAAACATTCGGTCCAAAATTTGTTTCAAGCTTTATGGATTTGAATGAAACTTGTACAGTTCTCATGCAAATGACAGCATAAGAGGTATGAAAGATATCTCTTATTTTTGGGGTCATTTTTTATTTGTAATTTTGACATTTCAATCGCTTTGCTTTTGATATTTGGATCAACACGAATTTGCACGAGTAATTTAGATAATATTAGAAATTACTGTGAAAGTACTATTGTTCGTGGGGTTCCAATTTTCGTGGTTTTCGTGGTTTGCTTAAACCACGAAATTAAGTTCCCAACAAAATGCATTTTTTCCATAGGGTTTTAATGCATTGAATTCAAAACCACGAATTTAAGTACCAACGAAATAGCTATATTTATGAAAACCACGAAAATTGATGTCCACGAATAAAAGTATTTCCACAGTATTTTATTATTTAATCGTTTTAACGATGTAATAACAACTTATAGAATCTTTTCCATATAAAACAGTGGTACAATACAAAAACATACGTCAGCAAATATCACATTTATAAGCAAACATTGACTAAAAGAATCTCAATATGTATTCAAGTATACATGTATGTGCTGCATACATATAGTTCAGTCTGAGAAGAGAAACATAACAACTATGTATAAATATAATTCAGTAAGTGAAAGGTAAAAAATAAGTTGTCGAAATGCGCATATGCAGAAAGTAAATTCACAGTAACTTCGGTATTTAGTTATTTGTTACCACTGGGTCGATGCCACTGCTGGTGGACTGTTAGTCCCCGAGGGTATTCACCAGCCCAGTAGTCAGTACTTCGGTGCTGACCCGAAAACCGATTATATTTGGAACCTTACAATATCTAAATTTTTGTAAATTTTGTTTAAAACTAAGGAGTATCTCCCTCATGCAAAGCTCTGTCCTTAGCTGATTTTGGCTTTACATTTAGATCATATTGGTTATTTGTTCTCTATCAGTTTTTAAACATCTTTGAGTTTCTGGTCTTCCAAATGTTTAGATTTTATCTGCACTGATGAGACATAAGTTGTCGAAATGCGCATATGCAGAAAGTAAATTCACAGTAACTTCGGTATTTAGTTATTTATATCATTTTACGTGAAACGATTAGATATCTTGATATAATTCTGCAAAGAAATAAAAATACCCGTATTTTCTTCGATTGTGACCAATCAAAAAGTAAAATGTCAATATCAATTTCACTGAAGTTTTTTTTTAATAATTCGGCACGTTGGCCTATGTAAAGTAAGCATTCAATGAGAAAATGAATAGCATCTTCGAGTATATGCCCTCATTGACAACTGGGATCATTCACACGATTAACTCTGTATTAAGATTACTTGACCTATGACGTATTCGGGTATGAATGACCTTTAAAAATATATCGCCGGAGAAATAAGTTCTAGGTTTTATTAGCAATGATTTTAGATGAAGAACATGATTTTACCATGTTTTTGTAGAGACCTTTTCTCATTTGCAACTACTTCATATCCCTTGATGGCTTTTATTGAACTGATTAAACTATTTTTAAAGATTTCGAGGTTTGGTGAGTTTCTAATTTGTTCACTTACTCCAAAAATGCATAAAAATTGTTATTTTGGCTTCGGGGTCCTAAATTTATTTAGCATTCTAAGATTTCTATTTATTTCACGTTCAAATGGGTTTGAGTAATCATATAAAGACAATGGACAATTTTCGTTTTGAATATTATGAAACAAATACTTTTTCGTTTTTCTCTGCGATATTGAAAAGTTTCGAAACCGGTTTCATTATATATATAGAGATTCAGTTATAGCAATATTACTTTGGTAGACCGGTTACAATTCTAGTTACTCCATTTTGGATTTGTTCGAGTTTATTATTTTCTTGTACATTGCATCACATGATAAATTATTATTGAAAGTCTTTTCGTATTTAATTTATGAATTTTTTTAATATTTACACATATTTAGTATAATAAAATAGTATTGAATCAGATTTCAACTTAAATTCATTTGGACAACTCTTATTTTTTTATATTTCTGAAAGTTAAAATTTTTTATTTTAGCTTTCCAGATTAAATGTCTCTCCTCTATAGATTGATTAATGTAATATTTGTGAGTAATTAATCTCAGCTGATAAAGTTTTCTTCACAGAAAAAAGTACAGGTTTGGGTTCCAAAAAGTAATAGCGTAAATTTTCATGAAAGTTCAGTGATGTCTAATTTTAATTTCAAATTTTGACTCTTTGCTATTAAAGTTATGATAAATATTTTTGTATTTTTGACTTTTTGTATTGTTATACATTTCTAAATTAAAGTATTATTTGACTTAAAGAACTATTCAATTCAAGTTAGCTGCTAACTCTAAAAATGTCATCACTTTACGTGTCTGTCAACTACACAATTACACAAATACATTAGCAGTCGAGTTTGGAACCCAAACCTTTACTTGATGTATTTCATTAAACAGTCTTTCGTCATCCGTGGTCGTCAGACTACACTGGGTCTGTTGAATTTGATTTTTTTCAGAGGTTTATGTGGTTCTCATACTGCATTTTGTGTTGGTATTCGTTGCCATCGGACGTTATTGTTCACAGACTCCCACCTTTTACAGTTCGAAAATTGTCTGGTTTGCTTCATGTTTTTTACAAAGAAAATATTCATTAAATTATTGTAGATTTGTGCATGTTTGTCATTCAAACAACCGGCCCATTGGCGGGTCCATAAATTGGGGGTGGTCTTTGGATTGGAACCCCTCTTTTTCTGGAAAACGGAACCCACTTTTTCTTGAAAAAAAATTAAATTTCGTGCAAATCTCAGATCTGTTGCTTCTCTACTTCCTGTTTGCTTACTTAGTTCATTTTTTACATTAATGGTCAATAGTTGGAAATATTGGGTTTTACTCAGCAACTACATGTACCTAACACAGTATTTTTATGTTATGTATGAATCATCAAGCATGATCGAATTCCAATGCTGTGGGGTTTAATTTCAGGTCTGCAGTTCATCTGCTCTCTGTTTAAGGAACTTCAGTCATATTTTAGAATGGTCTATCCTCCAGTCCATCTGTTATCTCTTCTATGTGGAATGATAACCCAATTATGCGTTGGTTTATTCAGATGAAATTCATACACAACACCAATGACTACTAGCGGAAGATGCCATTCCAATTTTTATAAGTACTGATACAACATTTTTACCAATTACATCCTTACTATTATCAACTTAATTTATAAGAATTGTTAAAATTTTCCCGCGAATACGCGGGCATCTCCTAGTTAATGTATATGTTAGCGGCAATAAGCAAAATCAGGCATTGAGCTTATTTCCTTAGCAATAAGCTAATGCCTGACATTTTCAGACATTAGGCTTATTTCCTGAAGTTATTTATGTCAAATTCTGACTATTTTCTAGGCATTATTTAATGTTTAAAATAAAATAAAGACATAATTCTTATTAAAAAAGATCATTTAATTTTAATGAACATTAAATAGTGCTAAAGAAAGTTTGTAACCCATTCTGTGACTTCATATTTGAATTTCTGGGGCAGCAATTTTTCATTTCACTTATACTGGCTTCTCATTATATCGTGCTATTCACGTTCATTTCAACCAAATTTTTTACTGTGACGTCACCGTTGCTACATAGCAACGTACCACGATAATATGAGCTACAAGTATAAATGTACTGTTAGATTTTAGTACGATCTGGTCATTTTCGGCGGGTTTGGAAATTGTGTAGAACAGGATGTCGCAATTTGAGGAACAATTTAATGTTGAAATGAGAAATTGGTTTGAAATGAGAAACAAGAGGCTCTCAAGAGCCTGTATCGCTCACCTGGACCATGGCCAATACATAACTTCAAATCAACTTATATGTTAAAGGGTCTCATTTTCAAACTATGTAAATAAACATTTATGTTATATGATCCAACTTTAATTTAACTATTTTCCCTATTGCTTGCCATCTTGGATAAGGGATTGATCTGCAGGACACAATTTTAAAGAAAATTAAGTATTGTGCCAAAGTTCATTTCCAACTGGCCAAATGGTTTTAAAGAAGAAGATCTTTGAATGTACTCCTATATTAAACTATGTTTCCCATTGGTAGCCAATTTGCATGAGGTGCAGACTTGAAGGACATCTGTTTTGAAGGGGACCATCTAAGATACATTGTGACTAGCCAAGTTGTTTCTGATAAAAAATTCTTTATATGCTCTTTCCATACAGTCGAGTAATAAATTAAGTTCCCCGCAGATGGCCATGTTGGATGACATTTAGGCATAAAAGTCACAATACATATATATATATTATAGTCAGCACCTCATAAGCATCATTAATGCCAAGTTCTGTTCCAATCCATTCAGTGGTTTTCAAGGTTAATTCACTAAAGGTTTTATTTACTAATATTTTTAACATTAAGCAGTCAATGAAGCTGATAAACTAATTCAACATTCATGTCAGCAGAGTTCATAGTGATTACACACTAAAGTACCTGTAATATACACAAAATGTTTATATAAGAAAATCATTACAACATGAAATAAGGTAAAGATTAAGAAAGTATTTTTGCAAAAAAATGCAGAAATTTGCACAAAAACACTGTTTTTTCTCTAAATTATATAAGAAATAATTTTTTAAATAAAGTGATAGTAGGGAATTTTTCTACAGCTTAATAGAGAAAAGTTAACCAAAGAATATTTGAACACAGAATTTAAAGGGAAATAACCCATAACCATATGGCATGGGGGGATTGGTGAAAAACGGCCAATAAATCATACACAGGCCTTTGGATTTTCTTCAAAATTCAGAGTATGTAGATCTTGATATGCTGAACATTTTTTTAATTTACACTTTACCTCTATCTATTACAGTTTTTGAAATAAAAAATAAAAAATCCGCAAATTTTGAAAAATTTACGGAAAAAGGGCTATAACTCTCAGACAGCTTTTCCGATTTTCTTCAAAATTGCAGAGCAGATAGATCTCGGCATTCTGAACAATTTTACTCCATGTCAGATTTTTGATATCTGCAATGGTTTTAAAGTTATTTGCAAAAAAAACAGCAATTTACCCCTATGTTCTATTTTTAGTAACAGCAGCCATGTCGTTTGGTTTTCAGACTCCTCGGATAAAATTTTGAAAGTACATACCCTGGTAATGATCCAGGCCAAGTTTGGTTCAAATTGGCCCAGTAGTTTCAGAGGAGAAGATTTTTGAAAAAAAAGTTTACGACGGACGACGGATTGACGGATGACGGACGCCAAGTGATGGCAAAAGCTCACCCTGGCATAGCCAGGTGAGCTAAAAAGGAACATATTGATTCGGGTAAAACAACGGCAGTAGAATACCGAAGGAACAAGGGAAGCGATGACTACAAAAATCGAAGTCCAAAGACATGGCAAAAACGGTAACAGATAAAAACAAAGACAAAACAAGGACGCGAGACAGCCACAATGCACGGAAATAAAAAGATAACACCAAGAACTAAGGCATTCATAGTGCGAACTCCCATGAAAACCGGGAGTGACATCAGGCGCCCCGGAAGGGTAAGCATGTCCCGCTCCACTAGCGACACCCGTCACACGATCAGTGAGGTATATATTGTTTTGAAAGTTCTGATTTGAGGCTGATTGGAAATGCCATTTTCTAACCCTTATACAAAACCAATAAAATCCATAGTACGTGTTACTTCTCTAACCCTAAAACAGTACCAAGGTAAAAATTTGAAAAGCTGTTGTTAGTCTCTTGAGTATTCAAACATTAACCAGGACAAACCAGTAGCACGAACATCAACAACAAAGACGAAACTAAAATTTAACAGTTTGATATACGAGACAACACAAAAAAACTAAAACCACAGTGACAGTGTGAACTCCCATAAAAACCGAGAGTGACATCAGGTGCCCCGGAAGGGCAAGCATGTCCGGCTCCGCCAGCGGCACCCGCCACACCATCAGTGTAAAATTATGAAATTTTGGATTTACTCATGGAAATTACTATGCTGAAAAGAAATCCCATCTGCTAAATATTATTTTTCAACAAGACTTGATGTTTTGTCTGTCTCTGGGACCAAATACGTCATTACAAAAGTATCGGCTAAATGTATAGGAGTTTTACGATATATTTTTATTTAAATTTGCCTATTGACGACAATTCTTATAGAATCTGTTTCTAGAAGAACAATCATTTTTACTAATTGGATTTCAAAAATACTTGGTCTAGTTTTGGCAAACTTTCTTAAAGTTTTACACATAGTTCGGTTTATGAATTCTTGGGAGTAAAAATAGTGACCACTGATAATTTTATTTCAAAATATCTAGAATAATTATACCTAGAGTAAAAAAGCAACTGTTTTTGTGTCAAACAGGGAATGCAGGGATCACTGTCGTTTCCGACAGTCATTAATATAGATTGCAAAAATTTTGGGCTCTTGTGGTAAAGGCTTTAACTGCCAAGTGCGGAGATAGCTGTCCTTTCACACAGCCCATCTAGTTTTGATTGTAAATACTGTATCTGCATAATAAACTGTTGTATTTGTAGTCTTTATGTCATAGTAAAAAGGCTGTCAGGCAATAAATCTAATGCCTGGCCGATTTATTCAGACAATATGTCTATTTCATAGGCTTTATGACTAATGCCTGAATCGTTTCAGTAAATAAAATTACTGCCTAGGAAATAGACTTAATGCCTGATTTTGCTTATTGCCGCTAACATTTATAAGAAACAATAACGGTTCCAAGACCGATTCTTAAGGAATATATCTTTTATTTTTTCTAATTTTGCATTGATATAATTATGCGATTAAATGAACAGATCTATAAAAATGTTTCGCGGACAAATACAATAGCTTGACCAATGTTAAATATTTTGACAATAAATTTGGACCTGTTTTAAATCCCAAATTAAGTCCACTGTCTTCACCAAGGAAGGAGAGTGTCATTCTTTTCGTGTTCGCTAGTCAGAGAAGAAGAAAATGAAGTTTTGGTATAGCATTGACTTATTCATATCTGAATCATCTGGTGTTGTCACCCTAAATGTTTAATCTACGAATTAATTATGGCTCTATGGTTAAAAATTGATACGGGTCAATACCTTAACGTTTGTGAAATACTGTAACTAAACCAAAAATACTTGAAACGAAACATTTCGTATATTATTCTTTTTAACTTTTGTTAAACAGTAAAAAAATTGTAGTAATTTTATTTTCAGTCATTTTTTAAGACTCATACGTCGCTTGTATTTATTGTTGATTAATCGTAATCTGTAATCGTAATGATGTCATAGATATATATTCATTTTAATGCTGCGTTCATATGGGATGTTTAATTCTTATTGAACCGTCTATCCAAAACAAATAATCCAAGGACAATAGCACCACCGGAAACAACAAAGGAACATAAAATCCGCGGTGGAACGGAAATATTGACGAAAATACCATTGCCGGTAAGCTTGGTTCAAATTAAGTGGCTTTAAGATTTAGAACAATAAGAAAATTATTGTCATATTGCTTTTTTATTCTGTTTTACTAGATTTTGTTTTCATGTACATTTGTCCCAAATCTTTTCAAATGTACATTAAACTTTTATGTTTGACCTTTGTGTATCGTAACAAACTGTGTTCAGCTTTCTTAGTTGGAAAGCCAATAAAAATATTACATAATTTTGAAGCAGGAGCATCTTTCTATTGTCAAGGTTAATTTGAAATACTGTTTTATTTCGAATCTTGTATTTTGCCTGTACTGCTTGGACCTAGGTGCGACGCTGGATTTTCGTTATTGATGTAAATGGCATTTAATTTCTATAGATGTGCGTCGATTAAGCGCCTAATAAGTCAATATGCAACTTATTGCAATCGGTGTCAATTTACTTAAAAGTAAGACACTTATTCGATTCGTTGTTTTAACTCGCCTAACATTGAGAGTTTTTGCCATCACTTTGCGTCCGTCAATTTAAAAAGTCTTCTCATCTAACTACTGGACCTATTGTGACTGCACTTGGCCTTAATCATCACCAGTGTATGCAGTAGTAAAAATGAGTTCGATTAGTCCGTAGACCAAACAACATGACACCTGTTACTAAAAATAGAGCATAGGGCGAGATTGCTTGTTTTTGCAAATATCTCAACAAACTGATACAGATATCAAAAATATGACGGGATGAAAATGGTCAGCATGGCAAGATCAACCTACCTCCATTTTTAAGAAAATCGGAAAACCCCTCTTGGTGTTGCAGCCCTTATTACAAAAGAAATCAAAAAATCAAAAATTTTGCATTATTTGTCTTAAGCAGAAAAAAAAACGATTGCAGATAAAGGTTATGTCACAATTACAAAAATGTTTTGCTGGAATATTGAAGAAAGTCTGAAGAACCATACGTTTTTTTTTTGTTTTGTTTTTTTTTTTTTTTTAATGTTTTGAGTTATATTTCCAAAACTATTTGAGATAGAGGTTAAGTTTAAAAAGCGAAAAAAATCGGCTTATCAAGAAATACAATTTCTACATATACCGGTCAAGTTCGTATTTTATCCAAGATGGCCGTCACCGGGAAACATAGTGTAATGAAGGAGTGCTGAACATAGTGTAATGAAGGAATTATTAATTCTTGAAAATACTTTAACTTTGGATTAAACGGAAAATGATGTAGTTTCTTATTCTTAAAAACCATTTCATTTATCAAGTCGATATCAATTAGCCATGGTAACATGATGGTAATTAAATAACAAGATACTCTAAATTTATTTGGCCATTTCGAAAACTTATGTCTCATTACCGCAGATACATTTGAAATCCCACAATCAAAAGGTGAACAAACAAATGCATGATTTTAGTAACTATCACAATGCCAATATGGCTGCCACTGCAGATCTAAGTTTACATTTTTGTAACACTGGCCCCAATGGAAAATCGTTGCAAATTGTCATTATTGACAATTATGTCAATTGATTGTTAAATTGTCATTAAGTGCTACAAAAACAAAAAAATGAACTGCCGGATTTATCATTTTTATCACAATCCTGTAATTCTGTATAATACATAAAATGTTTCTGCTAGGACTTGTTGTTACGGCACATATTGTCGCCCCTGCACATATTGTCGGCGGCGACAATATGTGCAGACCTTATCGGCACATATTGTCGCCAACGACAATATGAGCTGGACATAAACGGCACATATTGTCGTCGATGACAATATGTGCCGGTATTGTCAATGCCATAAAAACGTCATTGAAGGCGACAATATGTGCCGTATACACCGGCACATATTGTCGTCACTAAAAATTATTAACTATGAAATATGCAAGTATTTGTACCGTTTGAATCTGAAATTGTTCAACTTCAGCTCACGTCCATACGTTTTTAGAACACTTGACAGAATACATTGATATTTCGAAAGCATACATTCAAGGTTGTCTGCAATTCACTGACTGGAATTGTTTTAAGGATGCTATTATAATCTCTTATTGTTTCCCCGTGTCTTATTTTTTTTGTCTTATTATATAAAGCTAAATTTCATGCTCCTACCCATTTTACCAGTGGCAATCTAAACTCGTTACCCTGGTTGTTCCTTTTACCCTTATTTCTTTTTTCATTTACTTATGATTTCTTTTAATTTATTGACATGTCTTGTCCTGATAAGGCTCAAAAATTGCTTCCTGTACGTTAAATTCTAACTTCTCAATCATTCAACCAAAATGGTGACCTTTGTCATAACAACTTGAAAAAGGCAGGAAAACTCAAGGCGCTCATAATTGAATGAAGTCGAAGGGAGATGGTACATCAGGACTGATTTGTATTTCTGAAGTCTGATTTGGGAGTTCGTTTTGAAGACTTATGTAACGACATCCTAATAAAATTACAAGTATTTATAACTTGCAGCTCAGAACTCCGAGCAGTTGTACAGGTCTTTGCAAAGGACTTTCCGTTCCCTAAACTTACTACCAGAAGAATATTAAGAGCTCTCAAATTAAAATGCATATAAATCATGCTTGGAAATTTTAAGTCAATTTCCTCCATTGAGCATTATATAAACAAAGAAACAGACAGAGTAAAAATATAGCCCAAACTGATTTTTTTTAATCAAACATGAAACGTCGCAATTTTAAAGTTCTCTTAAAGCACTTGAACTATTTTGACATGCATAGTGATGAAATTCCTTGAAATTTGTTTCAGACTAACACATCAATCAAGGAAACTCGTTATGATAAAAACATCATTTCTTATGCAACTGGTTGACATGGCAACAGTTAGCTATAGGTACAAATTTTTTTTGACATTTTTAACCCCGAACATGTCTTATTTTCAGGTGCCTGTAATGAAAAACAGTATTCCATTTTTCATATTTACCTTCCTTCATCAAAATGATAGAAAAAATTATGGGATTACCTCCGTTTCCATGGTTACCAAAATCGCTATTTTGTAAATTTGTAAGAAATTAGTGATTTTGAAAGTTATAAATGATTGGCAAATATTGCATGACATACGCATAAGCATCTACAAATCGTTTTTCAAGGGTACCATATGACCTCTGACCTTGACATTGACAAATCTTTGTCATTTTTCAAGGACACATTCTGTTTTTTTAATGTTTTCAAGTTAAAATGGAGGCTTCATAAATCTTTCTGGTATGAAAAATTTCTTTGATGAAACATGATTTGATTTATCTTGTATGTGGGTATATATCTCAACGTAATGCATCACAATTCACGCATAACCAATGACCTTGAATTTTGTCTTTAAAAACAAATATGAAATTAATATTTGGTAATATTTATCAACAAATAGTTATTCTATGACAACGTCTTGCTGAGTTATTTTGTTTTGCCTTTTTGATATTGTTTTTCTATTTTGGCTTATTGGGAACAATTAAACGGCTTTATTGCAAAACTGATGACCTTTGACCTTAAAATTGACTTCAAGGTCATTCTGAATGTTCATTTGATAATTTGCTGTCTGAGCAGCTTTTTTATACAATTTTGATACGTTTATTTAATGTTTGACATTTGGCAATGCCACAATATGGTGACATGCTCTCCTACAATTTATTGCGATCTTTGACCTTTAAACTTTTTTTCAAAGTCACACGATTTATTATGATTTAGTGTGCTGTTTGTAAATCACGAAAACGGTCATGTTTGGGGTCATGGAAACCACCTTAGCAACTTTGATCCCCCACAACTATTTTTAACTTTTCAAAAGAAGAGGGATTAGTCCTCTCCTTGTATATCACATTTTGTTTCTATGTACCACCATTTTTGTTTGGTATGCTTCTAGAAACGAACAAAAATTTACTTTTTTTTAAAAAAATTTAAAATAAATGCTCGTTTCGATGGAAACCAAATACCAATCAAATGAAATCGAGTTCGTTTTCAAATCACTACTGAAAATTCAGGTTGTATAACAAGTATCAGGTAATTCTGAGACCATGAGTGCCACACACCTGTGTAAAATTAAAAGTGCTTACAGGGAATGGTTTTTAATACACACATAACAGTGACCGAGTTCGTTTTAAACGCAGGTTTGCATAATGTTGTTAAAAGGTATGCCAGAAGTCAGGTCATTTTTCAACTCCATTGCTTCAAAGGACCAATTTTCTGATCAAAATCCAGTGAACTAAATGTAATTAAACTATCCGTGGAACAAATTGCCACTATTGCCAGAAATGGAACATAGGGGTGAATTGCAAATTAAAAACATTTAAAGACACATAACAGGTTTAAGGGGTAAATATGACAAGATCTACTTAGTCTACCGTAAATAATTTTTTATCATTATTGGATGTGATTTAAACATATTTTATTTGCTAAATATTATAGCGAAAAGGATAAGACACAAGTTCTGCAAACTTAGATCGTGCTCGTTTTACAATAAGACATGAGCATTTTTTATTGGAGTAATTGCTAATTGCTTTGTTGATATTTCATATTTTTTACCTTTTAAGCAAGTTTTAGTTGATATTATATGTAATAAATAATGCAAGGATACGAAATATATGCAAATGAGACAAAATCTCTACAAAAATATGGTAAAACAAAGCAGACAAAGAAATGTATTGTTTTTCATCGTGAAGTCAACAATAGACCATCAACAATAAGTCTTTTGCAAAATTTATTGCAATTAATTTTAACGTCAGCAATTGCAGTACTTTTTAACAATACAGGTTAGTTGCGCATTACATGATCTTCAGGTTCAAATGTAAAAAAAAAACTCTTTGTACGGACACAATCCGGTCTGTTACAATCTGTTACTTTTAAAATATGTACTTTCGGTGTTAAATGCCAGAAAAGGTGCATACTGATTGCTTACTTTTAATATCATGTAAAACCTATCCATTTTGATTCCACATTTGCTGAATCTGCAGGACACTTGCTCCGATAGATAAAAGAGACCTATTGAAACTTACTGTGTCTATAACTAATCAAAACTAAGTTTCAGCACAAAAAAAATAAATAAATTAGTATTCACTCAATAACAAACATTGAAACAAAAGTTGAATTAAATCCATTTTGTGGTTCTCTAAATGATTTTTGTATGAATTTTTTCAGTCCCATGCTAAACGAATATTCCGGCTTCCATCAATTTTGAATAAATTTTCTTCTCATTTCTTGTGACTTCAACTCCGCAATGCCTGGATTTGGGAATTTAATTTTGCTGTAAAATTGTTGCGTACAGTCTGATATACGCAATAGGCTTTCGGAATAGATGAAAAACAGGAGTTAAAAGAGGGTCAAATGTCATCTTTTAAATGACTGAAATTCCTCGAACATTTTCAATTTTTGAATGGGACCATGCAAGGACTTTTGTTATCACTTTGGTTCCAATTAGTCAAGTGGTTTTAGAGACCAAAATTTCTGAGGGTATTTTAATTTGGTCCACTGTTAAATCATGATCCCAACTGGAAGCAATCTTTTATGAGGTGTAGACTCGTTAGATACCTTTTTAGAATTAACCATGCAAGGACCATTGTGACTAAGTTTAGTTCTACTTGAAATAGTAGTTTCTGATATCTTTGAATTAGTTTTCCAAGGGTCCAATATTAAGGTAGATAGACACTGTTGCGCTGCGCAATTCAATCGCGCATTAGAAAAATAAAGAGTCGGATATGGGGTAGGTTTGATTTTCGAGCCGGAACAGTAATAATTTGACGGCTTTTCCTTTGTGACGTCATAATTGAATGACAGATGTAAAACGTCATATTTCGTTTACTTTGCCGCGAATTAACTCCCTTTTCCCGTAAATAATGTTCAATCCGGAAACTTTGTAAAATATCTCCGTTAAAAGCATGGTGACATATATATTTTTTAATGCTAATCAATAAATTACATCATAAACTATCTGTTCACAAAAATACATTAAATTCTCGTGGATAAAAAGTTCATTTCTATTAAGCTAAAAATTGCCTTTCCATATTTTTCCCGTGCATTCTATGTAAATTTAGGTGAAAAATGGCTAAAAAAGAGCAAACTTTGATCTCAATTCTAGAAAAAGCAAGCATGGTGACCCATACTTTTTATTACAGATTTCGGGTAAGTAAGATTGGTTCTTCAATTGTGCCGACTTACAACAAAATCTCATGGATATGAATGATACTTTCTCTACCTTAAGCCATGCTTCCCTCAAGGGTCAATATTAAACTACATTCCAGCTGGCGGTCATCTTCAATCTTCAATGAGGTATGGACCTTCCTGTGGAAGGTTCAAAATAAAGACCTTTATGACTAATTTTTGTTCAAATATAACCAGTGGTTTCTTAGATCTTTAAAGGTGTTTACCTAAGGGTGCACTGTTAATTATGTTCCCCACTGATGGCCATCTTTGATGAGGAAGGGATCTACTAGACATATTAAAGGACCATTGTGACTAAGTGTGCTTCTCGATTGAAAAGTAGTTTTAGAGGGTCTAATGTTAAACTATGTAACCCGTTTGCGGTCATTTTTGATAAGGTACTGATTTCCCGGATACCCTTTTCGAGGGACCATATAAGAACCATTGTGACTAATTTTAGTTCTACATGAGCAAGTATTTTCAAAGGAGATCTACAATTATTTTACCAAACGCTATGTTCACCGCTGGCGACTATTTTGGGTGAATTGTGGACATGAATTAAAAAGGAGGCGCAATTGTTACCAATTAACAATGAATGGATATGGAGTAAATGCAAACGAGACAAAATGTCTACAAATACATGATAAACCAAGCAATGGAACAACGCTTTTATTGTTGTTCTTAAAATTTGCCCAGAGGTTTCAAAGGAGATTTTTGAATGAAAAAATTAACGTCGGATGGACGAAAGACTTCATGACAAGTGATATAGAAAAAGCTCTCCTTGGATAAAAGGCGTTCAGTTGCGTCAGTTATTTCATGATACGCACTATTTTCAAACTACTCCCTAATGGCTTCTTTCTTCTGTTTTATTATGATCCCGTCAATATTTTTAGTCCACATTTTTCTCGACTTTTTTTCTCTGTATAATGCATCCTTGATTTTTTTCTTTCAAATTCTAACCAAGTCGCCCCGCTAAAATTAAAAAAGTTGTTCCCTTAGATTCTTTAATTTGTTTGAGAATAGTAAGTCATTCGTGATTGATGCTTTATTTATCTTTATAATAAATGTATTCCACTGCTAAAGTTATTCCTTAAATTGTTACATGATGCTTGTTTTTGTTTAAATTAAATCGGTTTAGACCTTTATATGCATATGTATATGCCATATGATTTGATGTTAACAAGGCGCCTCGCCATCGGCAATTGCAGCCATAATGAAGAGGAGGATATTGAGTTGACTTCTGTAGGTTTTGTGGTCAGTCCTTGACTAAATTTAAAGGAAGTTAAATATTTCCTAGAAAAAAAGGATTCCAACCGCTGGCACAAACTATTGATAATCCATTATCCACTGATAGTCATTTATTTATAAATAACTTCCAGCACAAAAAATAACAACACTTCGTCATCATTCCATAAGAAACATTGAAACGAAGTTTTAATTTATCCATTTTGTGTTTCTTCAAATGATCTTTGCATGAATTTTGATACAGTCCAATGCTAAACTAAGTTTCCAGCTTCCAGCAATATTGAATAAATTTTCGCCTCCTTATTTACATCACTAGATAAGAATATTATAAGAACCACTGCAACGTTTGAATCATTCAGCCTACCTCTAGTCGAAAATCTTAATTCATGAGTGTTTCATATTGCAGCACTTTTTTACTAGAATAGGTGCCAGTTTTTTTATCCATGTCGCGATTCCCTAAAAGGAGATCGAAAACAAAGAGTTAAGACGGACGAAAACTTAATCCATGCAACAATGAATTCTCTAGAAGATCATTGAATGAACGACAGACGCACTATGATTTCTGAAGCTCGCCCTTGCAAAGCTCACATTTATGGAGGTAGACTTCTTAGAAAGACAATTATCATGTGAAGACATCAAAATGAAGATTCTATTATGGTTAGAAAAGCACCAGAGATAATCATAGAGAAAACCTGGATTTGGCGTGCATTAGATCCGAGCTTAATCTTAAGAATTAAAACTTTAAGAACCACCGTTTTGTGTCATGAACAACCAGGAACAATTAAACGTATTAAAAGTTCGTATGGAATTTGAAACAAAGCTTAGAATTAATGGGTATCGGGTTGAATAATTCAGAATAAAAAAAAGCTAAATTAGAACGACAACATTTGTAGTCTAACGGGTTCGGGTAAAGCCAAACTAAAAAGAAAAAGAAAAACTAAAGACAAATAGAAGTAAAGGTAATTCGAGATAGGAAATAGATAATGTTTTTTTAAGAGTCCCACATTTCCTCACAGTACCACTAGTTCCAGTGATAATCTTAATTCGTGACACATACAGATATGGCGAGAAAAATAGCTTTGAATATTCAAATATATATGAGCAACTTGATTAGGAGTCTTAAGCATACGCCGTCTGGATCTATGGATATATGTGAAATAGAAGTTTTTTTTAATCCCAATCAGTTTCACGTGTAGACATGCGACTCTTTATTTTTAAATATTATGGGGAAGACCATTTGATTTTCAGGGGAGGGATTGGGCATTTGTAAATAAATAATTTAATCATAATATTAGTGCTGGTAAAAAATAAATATTCTAATCATGCTTGTCACGAAAACAAATAATTTTATTTTGTTTTGAATAGATTTTTTTTTGCGGGGGGGGGGGGCGAAAAAAAAAAGATTGACATTGAAATAATTCATTTTCTAGGCAATATCGTCCAAGCCCTCCCCGTCAATCAAATAGTCTTTCCCTAACATTTAAAAATTCCTCTTCTTATCTCAATATCCAAGGAAACACAACCTAATTATATTTCAAAAACACCAAGAATCAGTTAAGCATACTTACAACTGAAAAATTGTTGTAAACTTTTATATATTAGAAGTTGTTTTAAAATTGGCGGCAACATGTGCCGATTACGTACTACACATATTGTCGCTGGCGACACTATGTGTAGGCGGCAATATGTGCAGGGCGACAATGTGTGCCGATTCGGTTGCACATATTGTCGCCGGCGACAATATGTGCCGTAACACTTGTCTATATTTTATTTTGCTAAAATATGTCATTCATTTCTTATGCCAAATAAATAAGTCATTCTCTTTAAATTCATTTGTGAAAAAAATATTTGAGGTGATCATGTGTAATCATGCTGTAATCATGATTATTGGGACAAAATCGATTACACTTAAAATTTTGAGTAATCATGATGTAATTGATTACATTTTTTCCTCCATGTAATCATGATGTAATCGATTACATTTTAAAGTAATCAACCCCAACCCTGGTCGTGGCAGGATTGGGATAATAGTTCCCTTTACAGTTACTTTCACAATACTGGTCTGTCAATCAATTGTTGTTACATTTAATCAATAGGTAGATGTGTTTGCCTAAAATGTTTACAAAAGAGGTTTAAATGTTCCTCAATAGGTCATTGTTTTGATTAATAGGTCAGGTATTTAAATTCCCTTGCCTGGGAAGTGGTGTTCAATCAACCTGAACAAAAATACTCACTATTGACATTAGTATATAGAGATAGGTAGATAATTGTGCCATGTGTGGAAATTTGTGCCATCTAAGCCCAAATTAAATACTGAAAACGCATTATAAAGTCATTTTTCATTTAAATTCTCAACAGAACATTTGTTGTGTCAACCAAATTATCTACAATGACAAATAATAGCCATTTCAACAAAACAGGTTATTTCTCTAGATAAGGATGTTAGCTGCTTAATTTAGAAACAAAAAAGTTAAGATAAATGTTTGTTTTTTTTCTTTGTTTTTTTTGTTGGAAAGGTGAAAAAAGCAATTTATGCCAAAAAGTGATATGTTGATGATCTCATTATTGAGATATTAGTGATTAAAAATTTGACGGGAAACTAAACTCCTCTTTTATCATAAATGTACAAATGTGAAAAAATAAAGATTCAGAATGCTGCCAAGGAAGTTTAACAGAAAATATTCAAACAAAATATGGAGGTTCATGGGCAAATATTATAATGCTTTTGAAAGGATAAAATCAGGAGTCAGAAAATAAGACAAAACTCCAAAATGTAACCAGCGAACATCCTTAAATGATGGAACTGATAGGGCTATACTGTGACAAATACATGTATTTCACTGATGAAGTATTTGAAATGGGAAATCATTTCAAATAAATCCAGATTTCAGATATTTTTTCAGATACCACCCCCATCCCCCCAACAAAACAAAACAAAACAAAAATAAAAAAACAAAAAACAAAAAACACAGAAGCAAAAACAAACCACATAAATATACTATTAAATACGCCAAATGAGTACATGAAGTGAAACAATGTATTTAAATACATATCTTCCCAGTCAGCAAGCATACGTTGGGCCAACGTTGGCAATTGGTAGTAAGGTTGGCAATATGTTAGTGTTGGCAAGACAATATTGGGCCAACATTGGCCCAACATATGC
>MJUU01006215.1:1090-22747 GCA_002080025.1 Modiolus philippinarum
TCGGTTACAGTTATATACATAAGGGTTAGGGATACAGTTTTATACATTAGGGTTAGGATTAGAGTGACATAGATAAAGGTTAGCGTTACAGTTTTATATATTAGTGGTTTGGTTACAGTTATATACATTAGGGTTAGGTTTACAGTGTTATACATTAGGTTTAGGATTAAAATATACCTACATTAAGATTAGGGTTAAAGTTTCATACATTAGGGTTAGGTTTAAATATATAGAACATTAGGGTTAGGGTTACAGTTATATATTTTGAGGTTAGGATTACAGTGATATACATTACGGTTATGGTTACAGTTATACACATTAGGGTTAGGGTTACAGTAATTTACATTAGAGGTAGGGTAGCAATTATATAGATTAGGTTTATGCTTACAGTTATATACATTTGGGCTAGGATTACAGTAATGTACATTAGGTTTAAGGTTACAGTGATAGCCATTATCGTTAGGGTTGCTGTAATTTACATTAGAGGTAGGATAACAGTTATATACATTAGGTTTAGGGTTACAGGTATATACATTAGAGGTTCGGTTACAGTTATATACATAAGGGTTAGGGTTGCAGTGATATACATTAGGTATAGGGTAACAGTTTACGTACATTAGGGTTAGGGGTAAAGTTTTAGACATTAGGGTTAGGGTTACAGTAATATACATCAGGGTTAGGGTTGCAGTTATATACATTGGGGTTAGGGTTACAGTAATATACATTACGGTTAGGGTTTCAGTTATACACATTAGGGTTAGGGTTACAGTAATTTACATTAGAGGTAGGGTTACAGTTATATAGATTAGGGTTAGGGTTATAGTTATATCGTTTGGGTTAGGGTTACAGTAATGTACATTAGGGTTAGGGTTACAGGTATATACATTAAAGGTTGGGTTACAGTTACACAAATAAGGTTTACGGTTACAATTTATACATTAGGGTTAGGGTTACAGTTTTATACATTAGGATTAGAGTTACAGTGATATACATTAGGTTTAGGGTTACAGTTTACATACATTAGGGTTAGGTTTACAGTTTTATACATTAGGGTCAGGGTTACAGTATTATACATTAGGGTTTGGGTAACAGTTACATACATTAGAGATAGGGTTACAGTTATATAGATTAGGGTTAGGGTTACATTTAGATACATTTGGTTTAGGGTTACAGTTATGTACCTTAAGGTTAGGGTTCAGGTATATACATTAAAGGTTGGGTTACAGCTACACACAAAAGGGTTAGGGTTACAGTTTTCTACATTAGGGTTAGGGTTACAGTGACATACATGAGGGTTAGGGTTACAAGTATATATTTTAGAGGTTTCGTTACAGTTATATACATTAGGGTTAGGGTTACACTGATATACATACGGTTTAGGTTTACAGTTTTATACATTAGGGTTTGGGTTACAGTTATATAAATTAGAGATCAGGTTACAGTTATATATACTAGGTTGAGGGTTACTGTTATATCCATTAGGGTTATGTTTGCAGTAATTAACATTACAGGTAGGGTAACATTTATATACATTGGGGTTAGGGTTCCAATAATTTACATTAGGGTTAGGGTTACAGGTATGTACATTAAAGGTTCGGTTACAGTTATATACATAAGGGTTAGGGATACAGTTTTATACTTTAGGGTTAGGGTTAGAGTGACATAGATGAAGGTTAGCGTTACAGGTATATACATTAGAGGTTTGGTTACAGTCATATACATTAGGGTTAGGTTTACAGTGATATACATTATTGTAAGGTTTACAGTGATATACATTAGGTTTAGGGTTAAAGTATACGTACATTAGGGTTAGAGTTTACGTTTTATACATTAGTGTTAGGGTTACAGTAATTTACATTAGAGGTAGGCTTGCAGTTATATAGATTAGGGTTAGGCTCACAGTTATATACATTTAGTTTTAGGGTTACAGTAATGTACATTCGGGTAAGGGCTACAGGTATATACATTAGAGGTTCGGTTACAGTTATATACCTAAGGATTAGGGTTGCAGTGATATACATTAGGTATAGGGGTACAGTTTACGTACATTAGGGTTAGGGGTACAGTTTTAGACATTAGGGTTATGGTAACAGTAATATATATTATCGTTAGGGCTTACAGTTATTCATATTAGGGTTAGGGTTACAGTTATTTACATTAGAGGTAGGGTTACAGTTATATAGATTAGGGTTAGGGTTATAGTAATATACATTTGGGTTAGGGTTACAGTAATGTACATTAGGGTAAGGGTTACAGGTATATACATTAAAGTATGGGTTACAGTTACACAAATAAGGGTTACGGTTACAGTTTATACATTAGGGTTAGGGTTAAAAAGACACACATGAGGGTTAGGGTTGCAGGTATATATATTAAATATCGGTTACAGTTATATACATAAGGGTTATGGATACAGTTTTATACATTAGGGTTAGGATTAGAGTGACATAGATAAAGGTTAGCGTTACAGTTTTATATATTAGAGGTTTGGTTACACTTATATACATTAGGGTTAGGTTTACAGTGATATATATTAGGTTTAGGGTTAAAATCTACCTACATTAGGATTAGGGTTAAAGTTTTATACATTAGGGTTAGGTTTAAATATATTGAACATTAGGGTTAGGGTTACAGTTATATATTTTGGGGTTAGGATTACAGTGATATACATTACGGTTATGGTTACAGTTATGCACATTACGGTTAGCGTTACAGTAATTTTCATTAGAGGTAGGGTTGCAATTATATAGATTAGGGTTATGCTTACAGTTATATACATTTGGGTTAGGGTTACAGTAATGTACATTAGGTTTAAGGTTACAGTTATATCCATTATGGTTAGGGTTGCTGTAATTTACATTAGAGGTAGGATAACAGTTATATACATTAGGATTAGGGTTACAGGTATATACATTAGAGGTTCGGTTACAGTTATATACATAAGGGTTAGGGTTGCAGTGATATAGATTAGGTATAGGGTAACAGTTTACGTACATTAGGGTTAGGGGTACAGTTTTAGACATTAGGGTTAGGGTTACAGTATTATACATCAGGGTAAGGGTTGCAGTTATATACATTGGGGTTAGGGTTACAGTAATATACATAACGGTTAGGGTTTCAGTTATACACATTAGGGTTAGGGTTACAGTAATTTACATTAGAGGTAGGGTTACAGTTATATAGATTAGGGTTATGGTCATAGTTATATCGTTTCGGTTAGGGTTACAGTAATGTACATTAGGGTTAGGGTTACAGGTATATACATTAAAGGTTGTTTTACAGTTACAGAAATAAGGGTTACGGTTACAATTTATACATAAGGGTTAGGGTTAAAGTGACATGCATGAGGGTTTAGGTTACAGGTATATATAGTAGATATTTCGTAACAGTAATATACTAAGGGTTAGGGTTACAGCAATATACATAAGGTTTAGGGTACAATGACATACAAAAGGTTAGGGTTACACATATATACATTAGAGGTTTGGTTACAGTTATATCCATTAGGGTTAGGGTTACACTGATATACATAAGGTTTAGGGTTACATTATTAAACATTAGAATTAGGATTAGAGTCTTATACATTAGGGTTAGGGTTACAGTATCAAATGTTATGGATACGGGTACCGTTATATATATTTGGGTTAGGGTTACAGTGATATACATTACGGTTAGAGTTACAGTTATATTGATTAGGGTTAGTGTTACAGTTATATACATTTTGGTTAGGTGTTACAGTAATGTACATCAGTGGTAGGGTCACAGGTATATACATGAAAGGTTGGGTTACAGTTACACACATAAGGGTTACGGTTACAGTTTTATACATGAGGGTTAGGGTTACAGTGATATACATTAGGCTTAGGTTGACAGTTTACGTATATTATGGTAAGTGTTACAGTTTTATACATTAGGGTTAGGGTTACAGTATTATACATTAGGGTTTGGGTTACAGCGATATACATTAGGTTTAGGGTTACAGTTTACATACATTAGGGTTAGGATTAGAGTTTTTTACATTAGGGTAAGGGTTACAGTATTAAACATTAGGGTTTGGGATACAGTTATATACATTAGTGATAGGTAACAGTTATATACATAAGGTTTAGGGTTACAGTTATAGCCAATAGGGTAAGGCTTGCAGTAATTTACATTAGAGATAGGGGAACAGTTATTTACATTGGGGTTAGGGTTATTGTAATGTACATTAGGGTTAGGGTTGCAGGTATATACATTAAATATCCGATTATAGTTATATGCATAAGGGTTAGGATTACAGTTTTATACATTAGGGTTAGGGTTACAGTTATATACATTCGGGTTAGTTTTATAGTGATATATATAAGGTTAAGGATTACAGTTTACGTACAATAGGGTTAAGGTTATAGTTTTAAAAATTAGGGTTAGGGTTACAGTATTCAACATTAGGGTTAGGGTACTGTTAGATTCAATGGGGTTAGCGTTACAGTGATATACTTTACGGTTAGGGTTACAGCTATACACATTAGGGTTAGGTTTACAGTAATTTACATTAGAGGTAGGGTTACAGTTATATAGATTAGGGTTAGGGTTACCGTTATATACATTTGGGTTAGGGTTACAGTAATGTACCTTAGGGTTAGGGTTACAGGTATATACATTAAAGGTTGGTTACAGTTACACACAAAAGGGTTACGGTTACAGTTTTATACATTAGGGTTAAAGTTACAGTGACATACATGAGGGTTAGGGTTACAAATATATATATATTAGAGGTTTGGTTACAGTAATATACATTACGGTTAGGGTTACAGTGATATACATTAGGTTTAGGCTTACAGTTTACGTACATTATGGTAAGTGTTACAGTTTTAAACATTAGGGTTAGGGTTACAGTATTATACATTAGGGTTTGGGTTACAGCGATATACATTAGGTTTATGGTTACAGTTATGTATATTAGTTTAAGGGTTATAGTAATTAACATTAGAGGTAGGGTTACATTTATATAGATAAAAACAGAAAATACCGATGTTCAATACAGATTTGGGTTAGGGTTACAGTTATATACATTTGGGTTAATGTTACATTAATGTACATAAGGGTTGGGTTTACAGGTATATACATTAAATATTGGGTTGCACTTAAACACATAAGGGTTACGGTTAAAGTTTTATACATTAGCGTTAGGGTTACAGGGACATACATGAGGGTTAGGGTTACAGGTATAAACATTAGAGGTTTGGTTACAATTATATACATTAGGGTTAGGGTTATAGTGATGTACATTAGGGCTAGGGTAACAGTGACATAAATGAGGATTAGGGTTACAGGTATATATATTAGAGGTTTGGTTACACTTATATACACTAGGGTTAGGGTTACAGTGATATACATTCGGTATAGGCTTACAGTTTAAATACATTAAGGTTAGGTTTCCAGTTTTATACATTACGGTTAGGGTTACAGTATTATACATTAGGGTTTGGGTTACAGTTATAAACATTAGAGATATGGTTACAGTCATATACATTACGGTTAGGGTTACAAATATACACATTCGGGTTAGGGTAACGGTAATTTATATCAGAGGTAGGGTTACAGTTATATAGATTATGGTTAGGCTTATAATTAGATACATTTAGGTTAGGGTTACAGTAATGTACCTTAGGGTTAGCGTTACAGGGATATACATAGAAGGTTGGTTACAGTTACACACAAAAGGGTTACGGTTACAGTTTTATACGTAAGGGTTAGGGTTACAGTGACATACATGAGGGTAAGGGTTACATATATATATATATTAGATGTTTGGTTACAATTATATACATTAGAGTTAGAGTTACAGTGATATACATTAGGCTTAGGTTTACAGTTTACGTATATTATGGTAAGTGTTACAGTTTTATACATTAGGGTTAGGGTTACAGTATTATACATTAGGGTTTGGGTTACAGCGATATACATTAGGTTTAGGGTTACAGTTATGTATATTAATTTAAGGGTTATAGTAATTAACATTAGAGGTAGGGTTACATTTATATAGATAAAAACAGAAAATACCGATGTTCAATACAGATTAGGGTTAGGAATACAGTTATATACATTTGGGTAAGGTTACATTAATGTACATAAGGGTTAGGTTTATAGGTATATGCATTAAATATTGGGTTACAGTTAAATACATAAGGGTTACAGTTACAGTTTTATACATTAGGGTTAGGGTTACAGTGACATATATGAGGGTTAGGGTTACAGGTATAAACATTAGAGGTTTGGTTACAATTATATACATTAGGGTTAGGGTTACAGTGATGTACATTAGTGACATACATTAGGATTACGGTTACAGGTATATATATAAGAAGTTTGGTTACACTTATATACATTAAGGTTAGGGTTACAGTGATATACATTCGGTATAGGGTTACAGTTTAAATACATTAGGGTTAGGTTTACAGTTTTATATATTAGGGTTAGGGTTACAGTATTATACATTAGGGTTTGGGTTATAGTTACATACATTAGAGATAGGGTTACAGCTATATAGATTAGGGTTAGGCTTACATTTAGATACATTTGGTTTAGGGTTACAGTTATGTACCTTAAGGTTAGGGTTCAGGTATATACATTAAAGGTTGGGTTACAGTTACACACAAAAGGGTTACGGTTACAGTTTTATACATTAGGGTTAGAGTTACAGTGACACAGATGAGGGTTAGGGTTACAAGTATATATATTAGAGGTTTGGTTACAGTTATATACATTAGGGTTTGGGTTACAGTTATATAAATTAGAGATAAGGTTACGGTTATATATACTAGGTTGAGGGTTACTGTTATATCCATTAGGGTTATGTTTGCAGTAATTTACATTACAGGTAGGGTAACATTTATATACATTGGGGTTAGGGTTACAATAATGTACATTAGGGTTAGGGTTACAGGTATGTACATTAAAGGTTCGGTTACAGTTATATACATAAGGGTTAGGGATACAGTTTTATACTTTAGGGTTAGGGTTAGAGTGACATAGATGAAGGTTAGCGTTACAGGTATATACATTAGAGGTTTGGTTACAGTCATATACATTAGGGTTTGGTTTACAGTGATATACATTAGTGTAAGGTTTACAGTGATATACATTAGGTTTAGGGTTAAAGTATACGTACATTAGGGTTAGAGTTTACGTTTTATACATTAGGGTTAGGGTTACAGTAATTTACATTAGAGGTAGGGTTGCAGTTATATAGATTAGGGTTAGGCTCACAGTTATATACATTTGGTTTAGGGTTACAGTAATGCACATTAGGTTTAAGGTTACAGTTAAACATTATGGTTAGGGTTGCTGTAATTTACATTAGAGGTAGGGTAACAGTTATATACATTGGGGTTAGGGTTACAGTAATGTACATTAGGGTTAGGGCTACAGGTATATACATTAGAGGTTTGGTTACAGTTATATATCTAATGATTAGGGTTGCAGTGATATACATTAGGTATAGGGGTACAGTTTACGTACATTAGGGTTAGGGGTACAGTTTTAGACATCAGGGTTAGGGTTGCAGTTATATACATTGGGGTTATGGTAACAGTAATATACATTACGGTTAGGGTTACAGTTATTCATATTAGGGTTAGGGTTACAGTTATTAACATTAGAGGTAGGGTTACAGTTATATAGATTAGGGTTAAGGTTATAGTAATATACATTTGGGTTAGGGTTACAGTAATGTACATTAGGATAAGGGTTACAGGTATATACATTAAAGTATGGGTTACTGTTACACAAATAAGGGTTACGGTTACAATTTATACATTAGGGTTAGGGTTAAAAAGACACACATGAGGGTTAGGGTTGCAGGTATATATATTAAATGTCGGTTACAGTTATATACATAAGGGTTAGGGATACAGTTTTATACATTAGGGTTAGGATTAGAGTGACATAGATAAAGGTTAGCGTTACAGTTTTATATATTAGAGGTTTGGTTACAGTTATATACATTAGGGTTAGGTTTACAGTGATATATATTAGGTTTAGGGTTAAAATATACCTACATTAGGATTATGGTTAAAGTTTTATACATTAGGGTTAGGTTTAAATATATAGAACATTAGGGTTAGGGTAACAGTTATATATTTTGGGGTTAGGATTACAGTGATATACATTACGGTTATGGTTACAGTTATACACATTAGGGTTAGGGTTACAGTAATTTACATTAGAGGTAGGGTTGCAATTATATAGATTAGGGTTATGCTTACAGTTATATACATTTGGGTTAGGGTTGCAGTAATGTACATTAGGTTTAAGATTACAGTTATAGCCATTATGGTTAGTGTTGCTGTAATTTACATTAGAGTTAGGATAACAGTTATATACATTAGGTTTAGGGTTACAGGTATATACATTAGAGGTTCGGTTACAATTATATACATAAGGGTTAGGTTTGTAGTGATATACATTAGGTATAGGGTAACAGTTTACGTACATTAGGGTTAGGGGTACAGTTTTAGACATTAGGGTTAGGGTTACAGTATTATACATCAGGGTTAGGGTTGCAGTTATATACATTCGGGTTAGGGTAACAGTAATATACATTACGGTTAGGGTGTCAGTTATACATATTAGAGTTAGGGTTACAGTAATTTACATAAGAGGTAGGGTTACAGTTATATAGATTAGGGTTAGGGTTATAGTTATATCGTTTGGGTTAGGGTTACAGTAATGTACATTGGGGTTAGGGTTACAGGTATATACATTAAAGGTTGGGTTACAGTTACACTAATAAGGGTAACGGTTACAATTTATACATTAGGGTTAGGGTTAAAGTGACATACATTAGGGTTAAGGTTACAGGTATATATAGTAGATATTTCATAACAGTAATATACTAAGGGTTAGGGTTACAGCAATATACATAAGGTTTAGGGTACAGTGACATACGAAAGGGTAAGGGTTACACATATATACATTACAGGTTTGGTTACAATTATATCCATTAGGGTTAGGGTTACACTGATATACATAAGGTTTAGGGTTACATTATTAAACATTAGAATTAGGATTAGAGTCTTATACATTAGGGTTACGGTTACAGCATTAAATGTTAGGGATACGGGTACCGTTATATATATTTGGGTTAGGGTTACAGTGATATACATTACGGTTAGAGTTACAGTTACAAAAATGTATATTGATTAGGGCTAGTGTTACAGTTATATACATTTTGGTTAGGTGTTACAGTAATGTACATTAGTGTTAGGGTTACAGGTATATACATGAAAGGTTGGGTTACAGTTACACACATAAGGGTTACGGTTACAGTTTTATACATGAGGCTTAGGGTTACAGTGACATTAAATGAAGGTTTGGGTAACAGGTATATACATTCGAGGTTTTGTTACAGTCATATACATTAGGATTAGGGTTACAGTGATATACATTAGGTTTAGGGTAACAGTTATGTACATTAAGGTTAAGGTTATAGTTTTATACATTAGGCTTAGGGGTACGGTATTAAACATTAGGGTTAGGTTTACAGTTATATACATTAGGGTTAGGGTTAGAGTGATATACATTAGATTTAGGGTTACAGTTTACGTACATTAGGGTTAGGATTAGAGTTTTTTACATTAGGGTAAGGGTTACAGTATTAAACATTAGGGTTTGGGATACAGTTATATACATAAGTGAAAGATAACAGTTCTATACATAAGGTTTATTGTTACAGTTATAGCCGATAGGGGTTAAGCTTGCAGTAATTTACATCAGAGATAGGGGGACAGTTATATACATTCTGATTAGGGTTATTGTAATCTACATTAGGGTTAGGGTTGCAGGTATATATATATTCGTATAGTTATATGCATAAGGGTTAGGGTAACAGTTTTATACATTAGGGTTAGGGTTACAGTGACATAGATAAGGGTTAGGGTTACAGGTATATACATTAGAGGTTTGGTTACAGTTATATACATTCGGGTTAGGGTTATAGTGATATATATAAGGTTTAGGGTTACAGTTTAAGTACATTAGGGTTAAAGTTATGGTTTTAAACATTACGGTTAGGGTTACAGTATTCAACATTAGGGTTAACGTACTGTTAGATTCAATGGGGTTAGCGTTACAGTGATATACTTTACGGTTAGGGTTACAGTTATACACATTAGGGCTAGGTTTACAGTACTTTACATTAGATGTAGGGTTACAGTTATATAGATTAGGGTTAGGGTTACAGTTATATACATTTGGGTTAGAGTTACAGTAATGTACATTAGGGGTCGGGTTACAGGTATATACATTAAAGGTACGGTTACAGTTACATACTTTGGGTTAGGGTTACAGTGACATAAATAAGGGTTAGGGTTACACGTATATACATTACAGGTTTGGTTAGATTTACATACATTAGAGTTAGGGTTACAGTGATATACATTAGGTTTAGGGTAACACTTATGTAGATTAGGGTTAGGGTTACAGTTTTATACATTAGGGTAAGGGTTACAGTATTAAACATGAGAATAAGGGTTACAGTTATATACATTAGGGTCAGGATTACAGTGATATCCATTAGGGTTAGGGTTGCAGCTATACACATTAGAGTTAGCGTAACAGTAATTTACATTCGAGGTAGGGTTACAGTTGTATAGATTTTGGTTAGGGTTACAGTTATATACACTTGGGTTAGGGTTACAGTAATGTACATTAACGTTATTGTTACAGGTATTTACTTTAAGTGTTCGGTTACATAAGGGTTAGGGTAACAGTTTTATACATTAGGGCTAGGATTACAGTGACATACATGAGGGTTAGGGTTACAGGTATATACATTAGAGGTTTGGTAACAGTTATATAAATTAGGATTAGGATAAGAGTGATATGCATTAGGTATAGGATTACAATTTACGTACATTAGGGTTCGGTTACAGTTTTAAACATTAGGGTAAGGGTTACAGTATGATATATTAGGGTTTGGGTTACAGTTATATACATTAGGGATAGGATTACAGTTATATGCATTAGGTTTAGGGTTACAGTTATATCCATTAGGGTTAGGTTTGCAGTAATTTACATTAGAGGTAGGGTAACAGGTATATACATTGGGGTTAGGTTTTACAGTAATGTACATTAGTTTTGGGTTACAGGTATATACATTGAGGGTTCTGTTACAGTTATATAGATAAGGGTTAGGGTTACAGTTTTATACTATTGGGGTTAGGGTTACAGTGACAGAGATGAGGGTCACGATTACAGGAATATACATTAGAGGTTTAGTTACAGTTATATACATTAGGGTTAGGGTTACAGTGATATATATTAGGTTTAGGGTTACGGTGTACATACATTAAGAATACAAAAATACCGAAGTTGCATGAGATACAGTAAATTTCGTTATGCTGTACACGTGTTTCAAGGAGTAACCTCTCATCAGCAGCATTAGAATCAAATAATATGGAAAGCAACAATCCAAAAATAGTCAGAAAACGTTAGGGTTACAGTGTACGTACTTTAAGGTTAGAGTTACATTTTTATACATTAGGGTTAGGGTTACAGTATTAAACATCAGGGGTAGGGTTACAGTTATATACATTGGGATTAGGGTTACAGTGATATACATTACGGTTATGGTTACAGTTATACACCTTAGGGTTAGGTTTACAGTAATTTACATTAGAGGTAGGGTTGCAGTTATATAGATTAGGGTTAGGCTTACAGTTATATACATTTGGTTTAGGGTTACAGTAATGCACATTAGGTTTAAGGTTACAGTTTAGCCAATATGGTTAGGTTTGCTGTAATTTACATTAGAGGTAGGGTAACAGTTATATACATTGGGGTTAGGGCTACAGTAATGTACATTAGGGTTAGGCTTATAGGTATATGCATTAGAGGTTCGGTTACAGTTATATACATAAGGGTTAGGGTTGCCGTGATATACATTAGGTATAGGGCTACAGTTTACGTACATTAGGGTTAGGGTACAGTTTTACACCTTAGGGTTAGGGTTACAGTATTATACATCAGGGTTAGGGTTGCAGTTATATACATTGGGATTAGGGTTACAGTAATATACATTAGAGGTAGGGTTACAATTATATAGATGAGGGTTAGGGTTATAGTAATATACATTTGGGTTAGGGTTACAGTAATGTACATTAGGGTAAGGGTTACAGGTATATACATTAAACGTTGGGTTACAGTTACACAAATGAGGGTTCCAGTTACAGTTTATACATTAGGGTTAGATTTAAAGTGACACACATGAGGGTTAGGGTTGCAGGTACCGTATATCGGGTTATTTTCGCGTCGGCTTTTGTTCGGGATTTCGGTTTAAAACAGGGTAGTGAAATTTTCGCTATGTTTATAATTCGCGTTTTTATACTTTATCCAATGCATTTGAATGGTTGGTGAAATTTACGCGTAGGCTAAATTTCGCGCCCTATTGTCTACCGCGAACATAGCGAAAATTGAACACACGCGAAAAAATCCCGATATACGGTATATATATTAAATATCGGTTACATTGATATACATAAGGGTTAAGGATACAGTTTTATACTTTAGGGTTAGGATTAGAATGACATAGATGAAGGTTAGCGTTACAGTTATATACATTAGAGGTTTGGTTACAGTTATATACATTATGGTTAGGTTTACAGTGATATACATTAGGTTTAGGGTTAAAATATACCTACATTAGGGTTAGGGTTTAAGTTTCATACTTTAGGGTTAGGGTTAAATATATAAAACATTAGGGTTAGGGTTACAGTTATAAATTTTGGGGTTAGGGTTAAAGTGATATACATTAGTGTAAGGTTAACAGTGATATACATTAGGTTTATTGTTGAAGTATACGTACATTAGGGTAAGAGTTTACGTTTTATGCATTAGGGTTAGGGTTACAGTAATTTACATTAGGTTTAAGGTTACAGTTATAGCCATTATGGTTAGGGTTGCTGTAATTTACATTAGAGGTAGGGTAACAGTTATATACATTGGGGTTAGGGTTACAGTAACGTACATTAGAGTTAGGGTTAGAGGTATATACATTAGAGGTTCGGTTACAGTTATATACATAAGGGTTAGGGTTGCAGTGATATACATTAGGTGTATGGTAACAGTTTACGTACATTAGGGTTAGGGGTACAGTTTTACACATTAGGGTTAGGGTTACAGTATCATACATCAGGGTTAGGGTTGCAGTTATATACATTGGGGTTAGGGTTACAGTAATATACATTTAGGTTAGGGTTACAGTTATACACATTAGGGTTAAGGTTACAGTAATTTACATTAGAGGTAGGGTTACAGTTATATAGATTAGGCTTAGGGTTATAGTTATATACATTTGGATTAGGGTTACAGTAATGTACATTAGGGTTAGGGTTAAAGGTATATACATTAAAAGAAGGGTTACAGTTACACAAAGAAGGGTAACGGTTACAGTTTATACATTAGGGTTAGGGTTAAAGTGACATACATGAGGGTTAAGGTTACAGGTATATATATTAGATATTTTGTCACAATAATATACATTTGGGTTACGCTACAGTAGATTTTCTCGTGGTTGCACACCGGATAGATCATTGAGCCTTATATCATAGAAAAATATTTTCGGACGGCGCGGCAGTTATATGCTTCTTTTCTGACAATTGGCAAAATTTTGCGGTGAAATTGCAACTTTTGTGCGGGAAGATGGCTACCTATGCGCGGTATGGATTTACCTTTGGGCGGTACTAGAGCGGCACTAGGGCGGCTCTAGAGCGGGACAAAATATTAGCGGCGTGGTAATTTTGTGCGGTAATTATTTCAGGTAAAGGTTTCTGAGAGTGTTGTTTTTTATTCGTTTTGATTTCCTATCAAATAAGGTATACAGTGGAACTCCTGAAAACCGGCCCCTTTAAAAACAGGATTCCTCTATAAACCGAACGATATGTTTTTGTCCGGAATTTTTTCCTATATAAATAAGCAAAAAATTCCTCTGAAAACCGCCCCCCCCCCTGAATTCCGAATTCCGGCCATATAGATCGGTCCCAAACGTATATTTTCTTCTTAAATTGAACTCCAAAAACCGGACGACTTTTTCCGCGGACAATGAAATCGACCAAGTTTATTAAATTTGTCAGAAATGTCTTGCCATCTTGATTGATAAATAACTGTATTTGAACAAATTACCGACAATATTGATTGAAATTTACAATAGCGCAGGGAAATATACTGAATTAGTTAAGTCATAGCCTAAACTGACCTTACATATCATATATAACATGCCCGGTATTAGAGTTCGGAATTTGAAGACCGGATTTCGGAACCTCCGAAAACCGGAACCTCGTAAAACCGGCCGATTTCTTTGGTCCCGAAGGAGGCCGGTATTCGGAGGTTCCACTGTATCTGTAATTACATCATCATGCGGCATGGGCTACCAAATCATAACGGTATGTCCTACCTGAATTATTTCTAGGATTTATTGAAAAGGTTTATTAGTAATTTTTTGGAAATATAAGAAAGAAGCTGTATTTCTTACCTTAATTAACTCCAATGGTGTTCAACGAAATATTAATTTTGGAGCCAATGGACAACATCCGCGAGCCTTGATAGCTGCAAAAATCTAAGATCCACTTTTCCACTTTTGCATAAGCAGTAGTATTTATGTTTTATATAACAATTTGTGTAGATACATGTGTGCATTTTAGATTGTAGGGCATGAAATCAGTGTGAAAGATCCGTCTCTGTGTAACATCTGTTGAAGTCAAGTTGGTGTGTTTTGTGATAAATAACTATATAGACATGTGATATGATGTCTTCCTCATATAAAATAGGATGAACAATGACGTCTTTCTTAATCAATCAGATACGTGCATGCGCGGATATAATGCATTTACTTATATGTGTTCACTTCTCAATGTCTCAATTTTCGTTAATTTTGTTGGAACCTAATCAAAGATCTTCCCTGAGCCGAATAAGGCTTTCCATTTTACATTGCATTGGTAATGTGTTCTTTCTCCGGTTTTTAGCATCATAAAGCTGATGGTCTTCCAAAAGCTTAGATTTTAACAGCACTGATGAAACATAAATTGTGGAAATGGCCCTATGCAGAACATAACTTCACAGTTGACTCGCTATTGTGTTATGTACATATGTATATAGATATGTTTATTCACACATTTTGCAAAAATATATGTGTTTTTATGCGTTCATTTTTACAAACATGTGTGTGTACGCAGATACATACGTGTGTGCACATTTACGCACTTGTATGCATATTTACCCATTTGTATCTTCGTTTCGCCTTTGTGTTCTCATATGAGTACTTGTTCTCACGCGTGTATATGTATACATGTGCGTTAACTCGTATATGTGTGAATGTGTCAACACATAATTCTATGTGATCTAATATGTGTGTATGTGTTTTCATATGTGTATATGTATACAAAGATGTAAATGTGCTTGTATATGTGTATGTGTTCCCGTGTGTATACATATGTTTGTTTTCCTTATGTGTTAATGTTAATACATTTTATAACTTTGTAAATGTGTCCACAAACCTTTGTATGCGTTCTCATATGTTTACATGTTCCATTGTATATATGTTAATATCACATAAAAATATATGAAAATCACTACATATGAGTGGGAATGTTCGAACATATGCACCTGAGGACAAATACACAAGTGAGAACACATATACATGTATGTACACATATATGTTCAATATGTTTTTGTGTGTTTATGTATACAAAAATCAACTTGTGTTCTCACATGTGTAATCGTTCCGTTGTGTAAACATGTGTTCGCACATATATTTGTGTTCTCATATGTTTATTTCCCCTAAAATTTGTATGTGTTTACATGTGCACGCTTATGTATAATGTGATCAACCTTGCATATGTGTAAATGTGTCCATATTGTACATGTTTATTATATGTAAATATGTTATGTTCATTCAGAGATGTGCATATGTTCTCATATGTTTAATTTCTATGTGTGTATTGTTCAGATCATAAACTAGTATGTGGACATCAGCACATATGATTGCGCATGTATACACATAAACACGTGAGGACAAATACAATATGAGAAGACAAATACATGTGTGTTCACATTTATGCGTCCTTGTTTACTGTGTGTATATGTTTATTTGTTTAAAAACATGGTGTGTGTTGTCATACGTTTATTTCTTTATTTGTGTGTATCCGTATACACGCACACTAATACATGTTAATGCCTACACATATGCATATGAATGTTCTTTTGCAGGTTTGTGTTGAAAAATAATTCAGTTGAATGTCATCTTCTGATATCGATATCTTTTATAATTAAAAAGAACAAGTCAGCATCAGCACAAATTATTTATTTGTACGCAGAATGAAAAGAAGCACAATCTAACAAATATGAGAAAAAAAACATAAAAGTATCCCAAGCTGCAGAACTCACAACAAAATGTTGTTCATCTTTCAGAAATGAGCACTGCAGCTTGGGAAATACATACATGTCATGTTAAAAAACAAAAATTATGCAAATATTTCAAGGTAAGAAAAAGTACACTCAATCCAACACATTCTAAATCTAGCCGTAGCTATTAAGACAACCCTCTTCCCTTGAAATTATTACCCCATAATAAAATTGTCTGATCATTCATTTCATTGTTATTCTCTTTTATTTTTACGTTCACGCCTTCTTCTTTCTGCATGAATACGATCCACTATAATCTTCCAATAGTCTTTCCCTAAAAACTGCTCCTTCATTTTTAAAATGAAAACTTTCCCCTCGTCTGTTCCTGTTAGAGTTGTCATTATATCAAGTTTTTTAACGTTTCCTTTCGTAAGTTGCCTTCACAGAGTCTAATCAAGCAAGCAGCGTCAGTTTCGGAAAAAGTGGGGACGTGAAGCTCAGAAGGAGCGAGAGAGAATTCGAACTCAACATTCTTTTGTGGGTTAGAGTTATTAGTTTTCTGCTCTACATCAAGTTTCCTACCATTCTGATCTACTGGATTTTTATTTTCTTCACCATCCAAATACTCTTCTCGGTTAGAGTTTTCCGTATTCTGATCTACACCCGGTTCGTCAAAATTCTGATCTACTCGAGTTTTATTTTCTTCATAATCAGCAATTTTTTCGGTTGGAACAATATCTTAATTTTCTTCTGGAAGTTCTGTAATTGTGCATTTTGACCAGTGGATAGATTTCCTTATTTCTAATAAAAGTAACAATATGTGCCAGTTTGAACAGACAACGTAAGAGATAATGAATAAATGTACATATCTCAGAATGCTACAACACACATGGTTGATGAACCAAACTAACTGTATATTGATATTGCGCGCGTATACACAAATGTGTACACATATACATATGCATGAACACATATACATATGTCAGAACATATAGGTACATGTATATATGTGAACGCATTTGCATATATATATGTAAACGCATATACTATATGTGAACACTTAAACATATGACACGCATATGCATATGTGTTTGAACATGTATACATCTGTGTGAACACATATACACATACATATGTGTCAACATATATAATATGTGTGAACATATGTACATATGGGTGACCACATGTACGCATATGTGAACACATATACACATGTGTGAACAATTGTACATATGAGTGACACACATGTACATAGATATGAACACTTGAAGATATGTACATATGTGTGAACATACGTACCTATGGTTGAACACATGTACGCATATGTGAACACATAAACACATGTGTGAACAATTGTACATATGTGTGACACACATGTACATAGATGTGAACACTTGTATATATGTTTTTAACACATGTACATATGTGTGAACACATGTATATGTTTGAACACATATACATATGTGTGAATACATTTATATATGTTAGAACACATATATACCTGTTTATAAACATATTTTGTGTGTAATCATATATGCATACTTGTAGACATGAACATGGTGTGTACACTAATACACATGTGTTTGTTTCCACATACAAACACACACACATATATGAAGATATACAAACATGTATTTTTTACACATCTATGTATATGTGTACACACGTGCAGATATGTGTACACACTCATAATATGTGAATGAACATGTTGATAATGGTACACACATTTGCATATGTGTACACATATATGAATATATGTACACATTTGCACGTGTGTTAGCATGATACGTGTGTGTATTTATAGGTTAATTTGTACAAACATTTGTCAGTCATAGCTCAATGTTTGTCAGAAAATGTATTAATATGTACTTACCTATTTCTTGAGTTTCCACCCCAGTCCTTCGATTCTTCACTTTTTTGGCCAAACGCTTTCGATGCTCTTCAAACCGTATAGCTATTGGAAGTTCTTCATCCCTGACAATGCCACTACTTAAAAGGTATTCAACAAAATAACGTACAGAGCTAAGGTACGATCTTTGAGTTCCGGGAGCTTTCTGTTGTAGAAGTTCGCTCATATAACCATTTATACAGTTTATTTAAAAAATCCCAGATATTGTTAAATTGGGCGTTGCGTAGGCCCAGTACGTAAATCCTTGTGAAGCATGTTGTGCGCTTTTTCTGGCTTCAGGCTAGGAACATCTTTCAACCACTTAATAAACCAGTTCATTATTATATTATCTTTTTATGTCTCTTTTTCTTTGTGTTGTCTGTACCTTTGTATGGATTTCTCAAAATCAATTTCCATATCTGACTCATAGTCGTTTTCATCTTCAGAACCTGTATCGTCTTGAGGTGTGACGTTTGTTGTTTCATTATTGTTTTCATCCGAGTCGGAAATCAAAATGCTTTCTTCATTTCTATTTTTATCTTCAAGTGCATTTGTTTCTGAACTCTCACTGTCGTCTATACATATTGTTTCCAAAAATGTTTTGGTCCTTTTTATACATTCCTGTTTAATTCTTTTAGGAACTACTTTTAATGGAGTGATCGGTATATATTTCGTTTTCTTGTGTTCGTTTGAATACATACGTTCTTTCCTTATTTTCTCCAAGGGTATTTCATCATCACTATTTATGGTGATATATTCTGGTTCAGGTACATATTCTTTTTTTATTGGTTTCAAAATTGGTTTTTCCTCCGGTTCGGAATCAGTTTTGTTTTCTTCCTTCTTGAGAGCTGATAGTTGCGCAGCCTTTAACAACATGTATTTGAGCTCTTTAGAGTGATTTCTAACCTTGTGTGTTCTCGTTAAGTGGTCCCTCATCCGCTCCATCACTTTTTGGCAACTTCTGAACGGGCATATGCGGACAATATAACCACGTTCAGACTTTCCGTTCTTTCCTTTTGCTTTTACACTTTCTTTATGGATTTTAATCATATGTCGCCAAATGTTTTTTTTTGTTTTTTTCCGCATACTTTGCAGGTTTTGATGCTTCTAATTCTTTTTTTCACAAGAACTTTTTTTGGTGTTCTTTGCTTTTTTCTTTGTGGGATGCCCGAACTGTTGTCATCATATTTACGTTTCTTCGGGTTACTTACAAAATTGGTGTCTGCTTCAACGTCTGATAGTTCTGTGTCAATGTCAGATGGTTCTGTGTTACTTGAAGGCGTTGGGCTGTAGTCATACTTATATCAAGAAGTATATTGATTTTCAGATGACAAATCAGACTCGGCATCAGTGTCATTATCTGGTGAATCATGGTGTTGTATTTTAGTTGTTTGCTCCGGATTTTTCTTTACCATTATATGGTTATTTGTAGTCTTATCAGTAGTAAGTGGAATTCCTTTTGGTTTTGCAATGGTTGCAGGTATGTTTTTTCCCTGCTTTTCGAAACTGAAGCCACTGTAGATTCCTTTGGATTCCCCATAGGTGCATTCTGCAATTTTTGTATTATGTTCTTTTTTCTTGGTGATGATGGAATCAGATCAGTCATTTCCTTTGTCTCTTTGAACTTTCCCATTTCATGTTGGTTTTTGTTGTTTCTTTTGTGGGTTTTTGTTTATTTTTTATTAAGTTCGTCGATCAACTTTGGTCTTCCGAAAAGAGCCACCTGCATTTTTGGCTTCTTGTTCTTTTTTTTAGGCGATGGCGGGACCCATTCGGGGTCTTCACCTGATAAATCTGTCATCTGAAAAACAAATAATTATTTTAGAATGCGGTGAATGACTACATTTTGGCTTTAAATGCTTTCTCAAAATGCGGTAAATAACTACATTTCTGCGGTAACATGGTAACCTGTAGTCAATAACCTCCGAAAAGGATCATCTGCCTCAACGGTACACGGATACCTTTCGGGCTAATTGGCTACATGCGCACGGTAGTTGACTACTCATTCAGCGGTAATTGATTACATATTTGCGGTAAAATTGTAACATGTAGTCCATCACCGCTAAAGCGTATCAACTACCGCAGCGGTAAGGGATACTTGTTAGCGGTGAAGGGCTACATTAGCAAGGCAAATGGCTACTCAATCAGCGGTAAATGATTACATTTTGCGGTTAAATGGCAACGTGTAGTCATCACCGCTAAAACGCTTCAACTACTGCAGCGGTAGGGGGATACTTTTTTAGTGGCGAGGGGCTACCTTAGCATGGCAAATGGCTACTCAATCAGCGGTAAATGATTACATTTTGCGGTTAAGTGGTAACCTGTAGACCATCGTCGCTAAAAAGTATCAACTACAGCAGTTGTAGAGAGATATTTTTTAGTGTTGAGGGGCTACATGTTGACATTTTAAAGCACAAATGCAGTGATTTACCGCTTATTTAATAGCCATTTACCACATAGTATTGGCGTAACGGACAGTAAATGTTTCAGTTCAGCTTTTTAAATTCTCTTTAACGTTTAAAGCATACGTACATCTGTTTGCATATATATATTTGTGTCTGTTTTTTTAATTCACAGAAAGCGTAGCATTGCAATACTTTAGTCTCATGTTCTGTTATGAGGAGCAAATCAGAAAACTTCCTTTCTCACTATGCGTGAAGACGTAAAAAGGGCAAGCATCCATTAGCTTTTTATGCTGTAACTTATAAACTTACACATTCTAGAAAACGATCCTCTTCAAACATAGTAAACAGAGTAAAACAAAATAAAAGTAAAAACAATAAAACAAAGGGAATATAACTTAATCAAGAGAAAGGTATAAAACGTAATCTAACATTTCCTGCTCTAAGAAAAGGCATAATCCTACTGCATCCCAATAATAGAAAACTGCAATAATATCGTTAAAAAAAATCTGTTACGTCTAAGTCATGATTTAAACAAAACTGAATAGCCTCCATGAAATCAAATCTTAAATAAAGTAAAAAAAGCAACAGGCCGGTCCATAATCGAAATGAAAAAAATGACTGCAACTTATTGAAAACTAAAATAAGCAAAAAGATTATTCTTCATAAGTTTCTCAACTGAAAGGAAAATCTAAAAATATTCACCAGTTCGAACAGACAACTGAAGAGATATTAAATAAATGTACATATCCCAGAATGCTATAAAATACATTTTATGCATGCATGTTTGTGTCTGTATACATTTTTATATCAAGCTTACAAATTTGTACCTCCTTAAACATGTATTTTGGCACACGAAAATGATATGTGCGCAAGTTTACAGAAATGTGTACCTTTATAGATATGGATGAACACATATACATTTGTTTGAATATATATGTATATATGTAAACATTATACATATAGATAAACGCGTATACATTTATATGA